>QTSX02007306.1:0-148519 GCA_014839935.2 Entomophthora muscae
TATGTAGTATCAAAACTTTCTCAAAGCGTGGAGGACTGCTAGTACTTCCTTGTTGTAAATGCAATACCTTTGCTCAGTTGGTGTGAGTTTCTTTCCCATGAGCTCTATTGGGTGCATGGAGCTATTGTGTAGTTGGCTGAGGACAGCTCTGGTTGCTATGTCACAGGCATCTGTGAATATGTGGAGGTCTTTTTCAAAGTCTGGGTGTACTAGCAGGGTTTCTGATGTTAGGGCTCTCTTTAAGTGATCAAAGGCTGCCTGGTGTTCCTTTTCCCAAGTATATTATGTCTTTTTTCTTCCTGTAAGCTCATATAAGGGGCTGCAACCAACCCATAATTGGGTATGAAGTTCTGGTAATACCCAGCTGTACCCAGAAATGATTGCACAGCCAATACGCTATGCAGATCAGGATAGTTTGCAATAACCTCCATTTTGGCTGGGTCAGGTTTACGTCCTTCCTTGTTCACAATGTGTCCTAGCAATTGCAGTTCCTTTACTGCCAGGATACTCTTTTCCACGTCAACCCCAAGATTGTATTCTTTAATCCTGTCAAATACTTCTTTAAGATGCACCATGTTTTCTTCAAAAGTGTGACTATATACTGTGATATCATCTAAGTATACCAACACAAATCTATTTAACAATCCCCTGGAGACCTTATTTATGCACCTCTGGAAAGTGCAGGGGGCGCCAGTAAGACTAAAAGGCATTCTGGTATACTCCTACTGTCCAAACTTGGTGATGAAAGCTGTTTTGGCTTGGTCACACTGGTTTCATAGCATTATGGTGATATCCTGAGAAAAGGTATATGTTAGAAAACCAAGCTGATCCATGGAACTGAGCCAAAATATCAGAGATACATGGAATTGGGTACTGAGCAATTAAGGTGACTGCATTTAGAGGGATGTTGTTTACACATAATTTCATCATATTGTTCTTTTTGGGTACCATGACAATAGGTGATGCCCATGGGGATGTGCTTGGTACAATCAACCCAAGTTTCAACATACCTGCAATTTCTTCTCTGACAAACTGTTTATTTGAGTGAGGGATTGGGTATAACATCCCCACAATAGGTTCAAAGTCCTTGATGATAATCTCATGTTCAAATTCTTTGGCCAAAGGAATCTAGTCCAAGTCCTCAACTATGCATTCATTAAACCTGTCAAGCAATCTATGAAGTTGCTGTGTTTGCAAAGGTGTAAGCACATTGGTCTTATCCAGGTTGTCAACCATGGTTGTACACAAGTAAGCCTCACAAAATGGGTCTGAATTGAAACTAGGGCATATGAAGTCCACCTCCTTTGAGTAAGATACTTCCAATTCCGCGCACTGAACTCCTTGACATATAGCCCATAGGTACGTTTTGTAGTGTGTAATGATACAAAAGTCCTTCATCAGTTTGCAGCCCATGAGGAAATTGAACTGGCAATGGTCAAAGACTGTTACGTCAATGTATAAGCCCACATAATCAATTTGTACTTGTAGTCCGTGCACTGTACTTATACAGGGTGCTTGTCTACCATCTGCTAGGATGTACTTGTTTTTGATTGGGGTAATATCTGTAATTCCAAGATGGTCTAAGAAGCGCTTAGTTGCTATATTAGTGTAGGAACCACCATCTAAGATGATGGTGGTGGGTACACTGTCTATGGTGCCAAGAGTTTGAGGTGCGCCTACGCTAGCCAAAAGCTGTTTGGGCTTCTTCTTTGTAAAAGTATCTAATACAGCCTGTTTAAGTGCAGTGCAGAATTGGGGACAGTATTTGAAAAACTGGGCCCAAGCCATTTCAATCTTTGTCTCCTCAAGCAGTTTCTTTGCTGCTTGTGTGACCTCCACCAGTTTTTTCATACTTGATCCATTCTTTGGGAGGCTGATGGGACAGTTATTGTTGGCAATAATGTCCTGAAGAAGTTGAACCTCTTCACATTCCTCCGGCGTAGCCTGACAAGCCCAATCTTCCTCAGTTTCCATGGGCGGGTTGTCCACAGGGGCCAAGAAAATTAGGGGGGATAGTGGTGCATCAGGTTGGTGGGCCTTCTTGAGAGTTACCTCTACTGTTTCAACTGTGACCTTGTTCTGAGTGGGCGGGGAAAACCCCATGTATCTTTCAACATTGGGGGTATAATGAGGAAGTTCTTCCTCCAATGATACCTGAGCCAAGATTTTTTGTACTTTAGCATCCAGTAGATCCATTGGAATGTTGATTTTGGTTTCTTAAGCCATGGGAGTTTTCTTTCTTGATTGCATGGGCTCAAGTTGTGCTTCCTAAGTATCTGTTGGCTCAGGCGTGACCTCAGTAAGCTTTGGTAGCATATAGTCAAGTATGAGTGTGAGCTTGTCAATTTCTGTATAGACTGCAGTCTCTTCCTTGACTGGGGATAACACCGGTGAATGCTCCAAGTTGGTTTCTTTTACAGCATATCAGAGATGGAAACAACAGGAGATGTGTCAGGTGACAGAGTCTGCAACCAATTTCCATGTTTAATAGGGCTAGGCGCTTGAGTAGAAGAAGGTTCTACTACTTTGTTGCATTTGGCTTCATTCTGAGACTCATGGCTAATATCTACATGCTTGGCAGCAGCTTCTGCATAGGAATGGGGGGGGCTGGTGACAACTGGGGTTGGGGTACACTTTCAAAGGTGTTATCAGGGATCCAGCCTGTGGGGGGTTTTTGGGAACTTGCAGGCGGACAGTCTGCGGGTCCAACAGGAAGGGCCCACACAATATTGGTGCTAACTTTACAATATAAGATAATGATTTTCCCAGGAGGGCCCAAGGTCCACTCTCAGGTACCATTGAATCAATTAAGCCGGTGAGAGTGATATACATCACTCCAAATATCTGGTTGGAATTGGATTCATTGGCTGCAACAGATTCTTGCAGGCGGTCAGGCCGCAGGGTGAAAGGCAGTGTCATTAGAACCAAATATATGGGCAGGTAGTTGTACTTGTTGCAGAATAGCAGAGGAGGTATGGTGATTTTTGTGCATTCTCTGTAGATGGTCTCTGTCTTTCTAGCTCTAGCCTCTGGGTCGTAGATTAGGATTTCATTGAGGGTGAACTCCAAATATGCTGGGTTGGGTGGGTATTCAGTGAAATGTACCAGGCCAAAGGGAGCTCCTGGTGGACAATAGAGTTTGGGCAGCTGGTCCACGGTTTCTTGGGTTAGGTAAGCAGAAGGTACAGAACCGCAGGAGGTGGACTGCAAATGAAATAGAACTAAAATCAAGTATGTGATAGCCTGGTTGAACCAAAGGTTCATGTCACTTTATTGTAAGAGTGACAATGGGCAACTTTTTGCGGTCCAGGGTATAAGTATGCCCCTCTGCCATGGGTAAACTTTTACAAATTCCTTTGGGCCTGGTGCTACCATCTACCAGGTTTTCCAGTCCTTGGTAGCATCTGTTGCAGGAGTTAATTCATTGGCTGGTTCAAACTGAGAATACTCAAATTTTCTTGTCAGGTTGTGGGGTTGGTCATCTCTGAGTGACCCACGTTCTACGGGTTGTTTCTTTGTTTCCCCTTTTATGGAGGCCCAGGTTATTCTGGGATTTTTGCTTGGCCTGCACTCTCATTGGTTGGGTTAACAGAAACCCTTGGCATGGGGAATCTTGATGCAGGTAATTTTAGTTCATCAAGCCTTAGAAGATTCCCCAAAGTCAAATCCTGCTCTGGTTTGAGCCCATAAATCTGTGGGCTGGCGGCCCACAGGGTGTCAGGGTTTGAATCCAGTAGTTGAGGTTTTCCTATGAGCATGGTCAACAGGAGTTTGTCACTTGTGATATTACCCCCTTCTCTCTTGTTGCCCTCCTCCTTTTTTTCCTTATTGTCCAAGTATTGCTGTATGGCTTCATGCGCGTTAGGCAGGTTGGAGACAGGTTCCCAGGTGCTCTCTTTGAGGGGTAACCTACTCATTTGACATACTACTGTGGGGTCTTGTAGTGGAGGTGGTGTCCATGGATGTACTCAACTTTGTATTTAATTGTGTGTCCCTCCTGACTAGGCGGGGGTTTGGTCTTGATCTTCTGGTGAGGAAGGGAGGTTCTTTCTTTCTTGAATAGCAATGATTTATGGAAGACATTGTGGATTTTCCAAGTAGGTGGCAGTTCTAGTTTGTACGCCACTTCTCTTATTTGCTTTATAATCTTGAAAGGGCCGCAGCAACAGTGAGCTAGCTTCCTACTAGATATGTGTAAGGGGACGTTCCATAAGTCAAGGTAAACCCTTTGCCTATCTCTAGAGGTTTCCCAGGGACCCTTTTCTTATCAGAAAATGCCTTGTAGGTCTTAATGGCGTTGGTTAGGTTCCTAAGGCAGGTTTATTGGGTGGTATGTATCTGTTCAATTCAGGTCTTCCCCACAGTGTTCTGTTCCTTGCTGCCAATGGTGGGGTCCCAGGAAGGGTCAACCCCATAGTTGGCCCTGAAGGGGGACATACCCATGGATGTGTGGTCTTTTCTATTATAGGAGTATTGTGCCATGGGTAGCATCTCTGCCCAGTTGTCTTGGTCTGCTTTGGCGTAGCATTGGAGGTATTGTTCCAAGATTTAGTTGGCCCGCTCAGTTTATCTGTCTGTCTGTGGGATGTAGGAGGTCAACACACAGCGTTTTATTCCAAGGTCTTTCATCACTTGGGTCCAGTAGTGGGAGGTGAACTGGGGTCCTTGGTTGGTGATGATTTCTTCTGGTGTGCTGTGTTACGTCAAGATGCGGTTGTGGAAGTTTCTGGAAGTCTCAGCCAACGTACAGTGGTTAGTAGTTGGGAGGAAGTAAGCCATTTTTGTGAAACAGTCAACTATGACTAGGATTGCGTCAAAGGATTTTGAAGGGGGAAGTTCTACTATGTAACCCATTGAAACTGACTCCCAGGGTCCAGCAGGGATGTCCAGAGGTCTCAGTAATCCTTCTGGCTTTGAGCAACACATCTTGGTTCTTTTGCAGGTTTTACAACCATTGATGTAGGCAGCTACTTCCTTGTCCATGCCTAGCCATGCATAGTTCTGCTTGATACTTAAGAGGGATTTGTGTCTATCAGGGTGTCTGACAATCTCTGAATCATGGTGATAAATCAATATGTTGGTTCAGGTTGGGCTATTTGGGTACATAGATTCTGTTGTGTATAAGCAAGGTAGCGCCTTTCAGGGAGTAACCTTTCTTTGAGTGATGGCAATCCGGGTTCTTTGTCAGGGCTTTGACTAGTTTGGTTGAATAAGCGTCTTGTTTCCAAGCTCCTATCACATTGGGTTTGCTGGCGGCAATCTTCAAGTACATCAGTTGTATTCATAGGCTGACAGGGTCTAGTGGTGTATGGGTGTTGCAGTCCTTGATTTCTATAGAGGAGGGAATCAGGTTGGCTCTCCTGCTCAAGGCGTCTGGTACTATGTTCACCTTTCCTGGCTTGTAGTCTATGATCAAGGTGTAGTCAGCCAGTTCTAAGGCCCATCTTGTTTGTTGTTGGTTCAGCTGGCGTGGTTTAAAGAAATAGACTAAGTTCTTGTGGTCTGTCAGAACCTTTACTGGGTGTTCAGCACTGCACAGGTATCTGCGCCAATGTTTCAATGTCTTAATCATAGCTAGCATCTCCTTATCATAGATTGGGTAGTTTCCTTTGGATGTCAGCATATTCTTGGAGTAATATGCTACAGAATGTAGCATACTATCCCCTCCTTCCTGAAGAAGGACCCCGCCTACCACAAAGTTGGATGCATCTGTCTCAAGCACAAAAGGTTTGGATGGGTCAGGCATGGCAAGGACAGGGGCAGACATGAAAGCAAGCTTCAAGGCTTCAAAGGCGGTAGTGCATTCTGGGGTCCAAGAAAACTGGACCTTGTCAGAGCAGAGACAGGCCAGGGGCAGTGTAATTTGAGAAATTTTTGGATGAAATCCCTGCAATAATTTGCCAGGCCCAAAAAACTTCTCATGTCCTTTCTGCATTTGGGCACCAACCAGGCTTTTACTGCTTCCACTTTGTCCTGCACCATGGCAAACCTGCTGGTCTTCACTACATATCCTAGGAATTTGACCTTGGACTGAAAGAATTCACATTTCTTCAGATTGTCATGTAAGTTGGCCTGGGAGAGTTTTTCCAATATAAGATTGAGGTGTTGGAGGTGTTCTTTGTGTGATTTGCTGTATATGAGGATGTTGTACAAATATGCAACACAAAATTGGTTAATGTAATTGCCTAGAACGGTGTTGATCATCCTTTGAAAAGTGCTGGGGGCATTGCACAGGCCAAATGACACTACTAGGTATTTGTAGAATCCATATCTGGGTTTGAAAGCTGTCTTGTATTTGTCTTTATCTTTGATTCTGATCTGGTTGAAGGCGTCTCTCAGGTCAATTTTTGAGTACACCTGGGCTCCAGTCATTACTTCACAAAGGTCATCAGCGTTGGGGATGGGATAGTGGTTCTTCACCCTAATGTTGTTCAGTTTCTGGTAGTTAATGTAGGGACACATTCTGCCATATTTCTTTCCTACAAACAGCATGGGTGACAAGCAAGGGGCCTTTGACACCCGGATGAAACCCTTTTTTGTCATGTCCTCTAGTGTCATGAATGACATTTAAATACTTGTATTGAAAACCCAAGAGTTGAACCCCAGTTCCCTGAAAGCACATTGAACCCTCCTGGACACTCCAGGACCCGCTGATCTGTTAAGTCACAGGCTTGAATTGTTAAATTACTCCGCAATCTGCCAGCCTACTACAGAGGATTCCCTGAATAGTTGCCAGTCTGCCGCCAAACTGGTGCCAATGAAGACCCATACCTACAAAGGAGATGTAACCTGGCTAACAGGGGTTGGGGAAGGAGCTACTACCAACCTGCCAAGAGCTAATACTGGAATTTCAAAATCAACATTGGAAACCCTGGAATCAAACCCTGACCCTCCAAAGACTACTTGAGTCACACAAAGTGGACAGGAACCCACCCAATTGCTAAATTGCAAGCCCAAGTTGACAAGTTAATCCAAGTTACTCCAAGGCCCTCCAGTCTCCCAAGGACAATTCCCCAAATAGTCACCAGATTGATGCCAACCTTGAGCCACCAAAGATTTGAACCTATGCAGAGGTTGCAGCTTGCCTTAAGGAGGTTAAAACAAAACCTATTTTTAACTCTGCCAATGACCACCAGCAACTGTCAGCCTTCCATCCAGAATGGGTAGTACAATTGAACTACTCAGGTGACATAGTGAACAGTGACGGCAGAACAAAGCATTGCCACTTCTATTTGCCAGAGCAGGCACAACCTGGATCTGCTGCCCTCAAGACTCTAAGCCAAGATCCATGCCCTGCCAGTGCCTTGTCTGCAAACCTGAATCCTGCAAAAATTGAAGAAGCAAAGTCGCATGGTATAAAAACCCCAGTGGTATGGTGATGACCACATTGTCATTTTTGATAATAAAGTTTTATGAACCTTTGGTTCAAACAAATCTTACCTTACCTAGTCTTAGTGATCTTCCATCTTAACTTCAGCCAAGTAGACCATCAGGCAACTGCCCCCTCTGGAGACCAACCTGCTGATCCCACCCAGGCACTATACCATCCCCCAGGAGCCCCCTTTGGACCTTTGAATTTTACCAAATACCCGCCTAACTTGGCCTATGCAGAGTACGGCTTGGAGACCATCCTCATTGATGACCCCTTGGCCAGGACTAGAAAAAAATGAATACATAGGGCGTGAAGGAAAGTGGTACAAAAGGCCGCCAAGATTTTTCAAAGACAAGTACAACTATCTGCCTGCCTACTTTGTTTCCATGGCTCTGCCCTTAACCCCACAACCTGACCGCCCAATGGAGACCCCCACCGCTGCAGAGATCACGTCCACTCAACTGTTTGGAGTACTCTATATCACCTTGACAGGAATGGTGGATTCCATGATCCCTACCTCTAGACTCTGGTCCTTACTCAGGCAATATATGTCTTACATTATCAAGTTAGCACCCATTCTATGGTGGGCTTTATCTGCCGGCTCAGCCCAACCCCATCCTGAGCCTCCCAATGTCTCTACCTATGCCTGGTTTCCTGACATCTAGGTATGTTTTCAAGGCTACTTGCTTGCGGCAATTGCAGCTGTAGATGGGGCTGTGGTGTGTTTGGGTTCCTGGTAACAGGTCTATTGTGTGATTGTAAATTTAATGGCTGGGGAGATGGGTTGCTGCTTCCTTGCTGAAGACGTGGTTCCACTTCTCCAGTGAGATAGGTAGGATCCCCACACTGGGTTCTATTTTCAGGATCAGGAGTGTGCTGGGTCTTTTACTGATTGGGCCCAGCTGGAATGGTGCCACATCACACAAATTTTCTCCCTTCAAGGCAACTGTTTGGTTACAGAAATTCAGGATGGCGCCATGCCTTTGGGACCAGGAGTCTCCTAGGATCAAGGGGTGAGGGAGTCTGTTCAGGATGATGGGGAGCGCTGGGTAGGTGTTCTGACCAATTTTCAATGGCAACTTGGTTGCACACCTGAATCCCAGATTGTGGGAGCTGCTTCCCATGATCATTTTGACACCCTTGGTGGTGGCCTTTAGTCCTAGATCCTTTGTAAGGGTGGCATCAATAAAGCTTTCTTCAGCTCCCGTATCAATGAAGGCCTCAAAAATCTGGGACGTTGTGAGTGTTTTCACTTCAACTTGGATAAATTTGTAAGACTGGGTGGAGGTGTTTATTTGTGCTAGGGAAACCGTAGGTCAAGTCTTCTTGGGGCAAGCCTTAGTGAGGTGGCCAGGTTTGTGGCAGTAGAAACACAACCCTTCAGGGTAGTGATATTGTAGTTCCTCAGGGGACATTCCTGGTCTGTTGGGTGTTGGGGCTTGGTTTGTGCGCTGAGTGGAAGAAGGGGAGCCTTCCTGGTTAAGAATCAAACCTCTACATAAAAGGAGTAATTCATCTAGAACAAATGTGGGAGGATGGTGCTTAAGGAGTTCCTTCAAGGCAGGCTCCTTGGCGGTACAGGATGGCTGATAACTTGTACTTTAGTTGAGTTATAGCTTTCAGTTTAAGGAACTTGTTGATGTAGGCTTGTAGGGTGCAGTGCCCTTGTCTAATGTCTAGTAAACTGATGAGGGTGTGGTAGCGGGTGTCTCAGTTGTTGCCAGTGGCCATCAGTTCACTTTCAAATCTGGAGTAGTCCAGGCAGAACTCAACGTCCTCCGCAGTGGCCTTTCCAAACCAGTCTAAGGTATTGCCAGAGAGCATGGAGGCCACCCCAAGGACTTTCTCAGTGTTGTTGAAGTATGAGTTTGTGTTAGCCTGGAAATGGAGGCAGAGGACTGGTATGGCTCTTCTGGCTTATTCCAAGGTGAGCTTTCCCATCTGCGGCATGTCCACCATGGTTGTGGTCTGATTGACTATAACGTTCTAAACATGTAAATTTGGGGTCTTGGTCTTCTTGACGCCAAGAAAAACGTCCTTTGGTTTTGTACAGGTCTGGTGTTGGATTGCTGATGTAATTAGGTTAGTAACTAGCTTGTATGCATAGTAAGCTGAAATCAATAAAAATAGCATACAATATTCCTCAAGAGTTATCAAATCTTGGGTCCCAGGTTACTGTGGTTAAGGTAGATTTCCATAATGTCAGAGATCCAGCCTGTGGGGGGTTCTTGGGAACTTGCGGGTGGACAGCCGGCGGGCCAAGCAGAAAGATCCCACCACAAGATTGGTGCTAACTTTACAATATAAGATAATGATTTGCCCAGGAGGGCCCAAGGTCCACTTGCAATTACCATTGAATCAATTAAGCCGGTGAGGTGATATACATCACTCTAAATATATGGGTGGAATTGGATTCATTGGCTGCAACAGATTCTTGCAGGCAGTCAGGCAGTCAGGCCGCAGGGTTAAAGGCAGTGTCATTAGAACCAAATACACAGGCAGGTAGTTGTACTTGTTGCAGAATAGCAGAGGAGGTATGGTGATTTTGGTGCATTCTCTGTAGATGGTCTCTGTATTTCTAGCTCTAGCCTCTGGGCTGTATATTAGGATTTCCTTGAGGGTGAACTCCAAATATGCTGGGTTGGGTGGGCATTCAGTGAAATGTACCAGGCCAAAGGGAGCTCCTGGTGGACAATAGAGTTTGGGCAGCTGGTCCACGGTTTCTTGGGTTAGGTAAGCAGAAGGTACAGAACCGCAGGAGGTGGACTGCAAATGAAATAGAACTAAAATCAAGTATGTGATAGCCTGGTTGAACCAAAGGTTCATGTCACTTTATTGTAAGAGTGGCAATGGGCAACTTTTTGCGGTCCAGGGTATAAGTAAGTCCCTCTGCCATGGGTAAACTTTTACAAATTCCTTTGGGCCTGGTGCTACCATCTACCAGGGTTTTCAAGTCCTTGGTAGCATCTGTTGCAGGAGTTAATTAATTGGCTGGTTCAAACTGAGAATACTCAAATTTCCTTGTCAGGTTGTGGGGTTGGTCATCTCTGGAGGACCCACGTTCTACAGGAAGTTTCTTTGTTTCCCCTTTTGTGGAGGCCCAGGTTATTCTGGGGTCTTTGGATTGGCCTGCCCTCTCATTGGTTGGGTTAACAGAAATCCTTGGCATGGGGAATCTTGATGCAGGTAATTTTAGTTCATCAAGCCTTAGAAGATTCCCCAAAGTCAAATCCTGCTCTGGTTTGAGCTCATAAATCTGTGGGCTGGCGGCCTGCAGGGTGTCAGGGTTTGAATCCTGTAGTTGAGGTTTTTCTATGAGCATGGTTAACAGGAGTTTGTCACTTGTGACAGGTTTGGGATTTTGTACAGGTGGCTTAGGTGGGAAAGTCATTTGGCAAAGTTGTTCCAGGATAGAATTTTCAGGGGCCATGTTATTGTTTTTAACATTCTTGTACCCGCCCTGGCTGGGGGAGTTGAAGGATATTTTTCAACAGCCATTAACTCAACCATCAGCTGGTCAGGAGCTGATTGATTTTGTCCATGTTTTTGAGTTTGCATACAATGGTTGATCCACTCCTGACGTACTGGGCATTTAACGCCTGGATGAGAATTTCTGCACTCAGTACAAGTTTGTGAGCAATAAACCAATATGTGGCCTTGAATACCACAATTATAGCATATGGGGGGTCTGCAACGTTCCAGTGGCACATTCTGAGTGAGGAAAGCCTTAACATATTTAAAGTTCTTCAGGTACTTTGGTTTTAGTAGCAGTAACTTCCTTTTTCTTAGGCTTGGATTGCATTCAGAGTTGTTCTTTGCCACTCCATCAAGCTCATTCTCAACAGATGCTTTTTATTGGTCCATTATACCACTGAAAGCCGCCTCAAGCTTTGCAAACTTTTCCAATCAAATAAGTTGTCCATAAGTGGGAGTGGATGCCCGAGCTAAGAATTTTACGCACTGTTTGAAGAAGTAGGCTTCCACTACATCCTTAGCATTACTGCTGAGGAATTCAGTTTTTTCTTTCATTGCTTTATAAGCCATGGTGCAAAACTTGGTCAAGAATCCTTGAATTGAAGTAAAGTCCTGCATTTTGATGGCTGTCAATTGGTCCAGATAGTCACCTTTGAAGTTGTCAAACTGTTCCTTTGCAGCAATCTTCCATTATTCTCACAAAGAGAATGTCTGGCTGTCATGCCATTCAACTGCCATCCCTCCCAAGTAGAAGCCTATGTCTGCAAGGCTTGAATTCCCCTCAATCTTATATTTCTTGCAGTAGTTCTTGTAGATGTGGGTCATTATTTGTTAGATTAATCTGTTTCCTATTAACTGTGCTACTTTACACTTTAAAATTTTGTTTTAATTTTCTTATCAATAAATTTAAATAATTACAAAATTTTATCAAAATAAATCTTATTTAATCCTTATAATATTAAAACCTTATTAAATTAATCATTTTCTACTTACAGCTAAATTAAATTGTATTAAAAGCTAGTAACAATCTTATTTCATATACCATTATTTCTTGAAAGCTGATTAGTACAAAATGACATTATTCTAAAAAGAGCAACATAAAAATACAATAAAAACTGTTATGATGCTTTTTGTTGGAAATTAAATTGTTGCCTAAAATCTTAGATTTTTTAAAAATATTTAATTTAAAATATAATAATTTTTGAATCCCTCTTTTTAAAAAGAGGGCAGATAGCTTTTTTGCATATTTAATAAATATTAAATGATTTTGGATTTATTTTATAAAAAAAATCTAGTAAAAAGTTAAAAAAACTAAAACTAAAATTAAAACTAAACAATTATTGAAATTTCAGTGATCTCATTTAGCATAAGTAATTTATTCTTAAGTTAGAGTTTATAGAAAATATACAATAAGAACTTATAAGAGAGTAAAAGTTTTTCTTTTCAAATTCTTAAGTATTTGATATTAATAAAATATCTTTATACAACTATTTAATAAAATTATATTTTTATACTGTATGCTAGAGATAATATGTATAAAAAAATCAAACATAAAAAAGAATGTATAAAAATCTTGCTTTATTTAATTAAATTTTATAAAAGGTTAAAATTTATTTAAACTAAATGGAAAATGAACTTACATTGTATCTATAAAAATAAGATAAAACTTTAATTATACAAGCAAATATTTATATGTGATTAAAAATAACATTTTTATTTTGATAGATTTAAGATATATAAAGTTCATCTTTTAAGAACTGTTAAAAGTTATGATAAACTTAAGTTTATTTGGAACAAAAGGTTTTTGAGTTGGTTACTAAAAGTAAGCTAAATAATGATTTATACTTTAAATTTAGTTTACTGATTAAAATATCATACTTTAAGAGTCAATTAGAATATTTTATTTCAAATAATAATTTTATAAGCTTACATTCAAAAAAGCTTCAAGATACTAAATTGGTATTGAAATATAAAGTTGCAGCACAATTCCAAAAGCTGAGATTAAGGGCTTTCTAATGATACTAGTTTGAGTGAGATTGAAGTACAATTCACTGAAATATCAACAGTTAACCAGAATATAAAAAGGGTTAAATAAACAATGATATCAGACTTCAGGGGTGATATTGATAAATTAAAGAGATCAGTTGGGGGTCAGTTGGGGATTTATGCCTGTAGTGCAAAAGCTCAGCTAACATGGTATTTAAACAGTTCAAATTTACAGAAATTTACTTTACAATCCACACCTTTACTCCTCTCTGATAACTGCACATCTATTTCCAAGCAAGAACTGCCTGAACCAAGCCAAGGAACCCAACCACTATCATTATGGAACCTATCAAGTTTGCACCTCAGATGACACCCTTCTTCTCACTGGGGGCTTCTACTAAGAGAGAAAGAATCTCTATGCTTAAACAAGCATTCCTTTTTACTGCTGGCAGTGATCTTAACAGCTTTGTTGAGCATTTCTGATTAAAAACAGAGTTTGGAAAAAGTATCTTCTTACCTGTCATACAAAATTCTAAGACAGATGATTTCCTTAACAACCTAAAGGAATTGATGTCTGAGTCCCCTGCCAAGCACCTTCCTTCCCTAAGAGTATTGGTTACATCAAGCTACAGTTTGAAAGAGCTTTGGGACTGTGGATTTAAAATGACAAAAAATGAGTATTCATATTCTAAAAAAATAAAAAATGCTAAAAAAGTATCATTAAATTCAAAAAATAAAAAAGGAAAAAATGATTCAGTCAAGAAAAAAAATATTTTTTTTTAAAACATATATTGAAAATTCATATCCAACCAGCCAATTCACTAAAAAATTCACTGGATTTATTTATGAAGAATTACAAAAAGAATTGAGTTAATACTCAACTAAAATAAAATACTCATTATTGAAAATAAAAAAAGAAATTTAGAAAAATATGAAAATAAGAAACAATATTTCTATTTCACTTTCCACTTTTTATAAGCTTATTCCTAAAAATATAATTAAAAGCAAAAAGCAAACTGATATGTGTAACATTTGCAACTTGAAAAAATCATTAGAAATGAAGAAAAAGGATTTGAGTATAAAGAAGTTGCCATTGCCAAAATCTATCAAAGAAAATTTAAAATCTATTGACCTACATGAAAAGTTTTATAAGCATCAAAATAAAAAATATATTAGTGATATAAATAATCTTGATAATAATTGATGTGTTATGTAATAGACTATAAAGAAAACTTTAAAATAGGTGGGGGTCCTATAGAGACAAATAATTGTTTTTATGAGAAAATACCTATTTCTTTATTAGGATTTGCAATTGCTTTTAAAGAAAATGAGAAAATTAAATATGAGTATCATGAATTTTCATCTGAAATTTTAAATCATGACTCTTTGTTTTCAGGTCAGTGTTTGATAAGTCTGCTTAAAAATAATAAATTTGTTGCAACATCTTTGATTAATCCCTCTCAGAAAATTAACGCCCTGAGTAAATCACCAAGCGGCTCACCAAGTAGTTCACCACCCAGTCAATAAATTGATGGCACCATTATCAGTTAACCATCTATGACAGGGATCACTCAATCCAGGTCCTAAATGGAACACAACTTGATTAAGCCTTGTGACTCAAGAGGAACATTACTCAGATAAGCCCCATGACCTCCATGATGTACATGGACAACATGTGGCTTGTCATGATACTATATAATATTCTATATTCAGATTCAATAAAGTATCATTCTCTTCTTAATCTTACCCTTTATTTTGTTTATTATACTTCCCAGAAGTATAAGCACAACAGTGGTAGCACAGGTAGGTTATCCATACCTACCCAACTCAAAGGAAAAATTCCTCCCAAGACTAGAACCCAAACAATGTCACTTTCTAACAGCTGGAGAGATTACAAAGTAGGACAAGACGTTCCCCCAGGCCTTGTCATCTACAATAACTTCCTTGTACCCATTGACCAGTACAATGCTCTCAAAGCCTGCAGACTGTTCCCTACCACGCCAACCACAACAGCTCCTATGCAACCTGAGATACCCAATATTGTGTTTCAACGCTTACGTACCGCTGAGGTTGGCGCCTTCCAGGACTACGCCGTTAGAACACTTCTCTTTGGATCAACAGCACCAAGAGCAAGTTTAAACAAGTGGAGTACCTCCAAAGACTCTGGGTCAGCAAAATTTCCCTCCATTTCACAGGGACTGCTTCACATTTTGTTACCAAATGGCTAGCCCAGCACCCTGACCAGAAGGAAAATTGGGAAGTGTTCAAGGCCACATTCCTCAAAAAGTTCTCCATGAAGGACTCAGATGTGGTGATTATGACCAAACTTTGAACCTTCAAAATGACAGGAACCATCAAAGAATACATTGCAGCATATGAAGGACTACGCAACTGTATGCCCAACACCATCAACTTTGATGAACCTGGACCACACCTGGACTTCTACAATGGCCTTCCCACACACATTAGACATCAGTTTGACATGACCTGCTGCAAGAACCTCAAGAATGTATTCCTAGAAAGAAAACACACAGCTCATAAATCTGACAATCTACACGCCCCCAACAAGCACAAGGAAAACCCTACAGCTAAGAGAGAGCCTCGCCCCAATAAGCAAAACAACTGAGCCAACAAAACCCATCCTTGAAACGAGAATCACACTGCACAAGCTAACCAGGCCAGCACCAAAGATACCAACAAGGAGGGAAAAGCTCAGGGGAGTGCTTAGGTGAGCCACCCTCCCCCTCTTCACAAGACTCATACAGAGAACAGGACGTGGACTCAATCACCATGATCCAGGTTCCCTCCAGCAATCCTTTACTGTTTGCTGCCCAAACTGGAAATAAACTCCTTACCTATCCTTTCCGTTTTTGCAGATACCAGGGCACAGCACTATTCAACACTGGAGCCGTCAATCACTCATTAACAAGAGTTTCACAGACCTCATGAAGTTACCTACCATTCAAAGTAGCATCAAGAAAGTCATCATGGCAGACAACCACAGTACACCAGTTACCCACAAGACAAAACCTTTCCGGGCCCAAATTGGAGATGTCCAAACAACAATTAGCGGCCCTATTATTCCAATCTCCAAATACAATATCATACTTGGATTAGATTGGATGCAAAAGACAAATCCTCACATCAACTGGGACAGTGCCATCCTCACTATCCAGCAAGGAGAAGTCCACCATCACATATACCTGACACATCTTGACACCCTCATGAGGGACCACATATTTGTAAAAATCATGGAAACAGAGAAATAAACTGACATCAGCAAAATCAATTGGAGCACATGCACGTATGAAGTCATCCACTTAAAAAACACAGAAACTCAACACAAACAGAACCCAATTAGAGACCAGCTAGTCAATGAGTTTCCCTCCGTATTCCAAGAAACACTACCTGGGTTGCCCCTGATTGGGGTATACAACACAAGTTTGACCTAAAGGGTAGCGTGCCTAAAGCACAACCCATCTACCGCTTTACACCACAAGAAGACAACACTCTGAAATATTACCTTGACAAAGCACTTGAGAAAGGCCTAATCAGACCCCCAAAATCACCCTTTGGTGCCACTGTCTTCTTTGTGGCAAAGAAAGATGGAGGCCTCTGCCTGGTCACAGACTACAGGGCCCTCAACAAGGTCACAATAAAGAACAGGTATCCCCTGCCTCTAAGTGATGACCTTTTTGATGCCCTGGGGGTCCTAAATCTTAACAAAAATTGATTTGACAGCAGGATATCACCAAATTTGTGTGAAACCTGAAGACATTCCAAAGACCACATTTCAAACTAAATACAGGTCCTTTGAATGTGTTGTTCTCAATTTTGGCATGACAAACGCTCTCAGTACCTTTGTAATCTTCATGAATGAAGTATTCAAGGAACACATTGGGAAAAGAGCAATCATCTACCTGGACAACATCATCATTTAAAGTCCCAACCTAAAACAACACTGTGAAGACGTCTGCGCAGTCCTCTGTACCCTGCAGGAAAACCAACTAGTTACCAAACTGTCCAAATGCAAGTTCTTCTTGACTGAACTTCCATTCCTTGGCATATCATCAGCAAGGACAGTATCAAGCCAGATCCAGACAAAATACGCGCTATAACAGAGATGTCAGCCCCAAGGAACAAGAGCAAACTCTGCAGTTTCCTAGGAATGGTAGCCTATGTACGCAGGTTCATCCCTGACTGGGGCGCTCTGACAGCCCCCTTGTCAGCCATCACTGGGAAAACAACCAAATTTGTCTAGAAACCTTTACAAAACCAACATTTCTGCCAACTGAAAGAGCGCATGGTTACTGCCCCCATCCTGCAATACCCAAACCGTGAGGGTATCTATGAGCTAGAAACCAACGCCTCTGATTATGCCATAGGAGGAGTCCTCCGTATGCAAACGGCCCAAAAGGACTTCCTCCCCGTGGCATATAACTCAAGGAAGCTATCAGATGGCAAACAAAGATACCCTATACATAATAAGGAATTGATTGCCATCATACACTGCCTTATGAAATGGCAATGCTATCTGGAAGGAGCCCAGAAAAAAAAAGTACTCACTGACCACAAGTTGTTGATATTCTTCAAAACACAACAACACCTGTCAAGAATACAAGCCAAATGGATGAGTCTCATACAGAGATACCACATAAAAATTGAATACAAGCCAGGCAGAGAGATGTTTACTGCAGACGCCCTATCAAGGCTATACAATAAACACATCCTTTGTACTGATGGCAACCCCAACTGGCCCATGTTAATCATGGGGAATCTCCAGGAAGGGTTCCCACCTGGCACACCAATGGACATCCAAGAGAAAGTCCTCAAGAACAAACATCTGTTCAAAAACGTATATGGTACCCTTCACTGAATCCTTCCAAATGGTGACACTGTACCCTACGTCCTGTCAACACAAAAGATTGACACAATCCCCTGTTATCACAGAGACTTGGGACACACCTGTAGCAGAAACTTGCATGAATATCTCAAGACTTGCTACTGGTGGTCCAACATGCTAGATGATATCAGAGAGGTACTGGAGCAATGCAAGGTCTGTGAGAAGTACACACAAATCAAAGCTCCACCCAAGTCAGTAGTACCTGTATCCATCATACAACCCTTCAAGGTATGGTTGTTGGATATTGTGGGACCTATGCCTGGTGAAAGCAAAGGCAAGAAGTACATCATCACAGCCATTGATTATGCAACCAGATGGCCCATAGCACAAGCCACAAAAGAGCACAAAGGCAATGATGTGAGACAATTCATTGGCAAGGAAATCATAGCAAAGTTTGGAAAGCCTGACCTCTTAATCACAGATGGAGGTACTGAACTCAAAGCTATTGACACCAACATCTATCTTGCCAAAAATGGAATAAAACAGGTCACAGCCAGCCCATATCACCCATAAGCAAATGAATGTATAGAACAACTAAACAGCTCTTTAGTGGAAGCCCCCAGCAAGTTGTCTGCCAACAATCCAAAAGCCTGGGTTGACATGCTACCAACCGCCTCTATGATCTGCAGAACACCAGTCAACCGCAATACAGGCAAAAGCCCTTATGAACTTGTCTATGGTCAGAAACCTTCACTTGTCATTACAACCACAGGACCACAACTGCCACTTCAAAAGAAGATATCAGACAGTAATGACCCCAAAGTACTACAAGCCAGAAAGGACCAAGAAGTGATGGAACAACAAAGGGTTCAGTGGGAAGCAATCCCATTGCAATAAGAAAGGTTCCAAGTTAGAGACAAGATCTGGGTCATCAATCATGACCAACACAAATTAGACCCAGGGTTACGTGGACCAGGCATTGTCATGGAGGTGAAGCCCAATAACACCTACCTCATCAAAGGGATTGGAGCTTGAACTGAACTGAAACATATGCATCATGACCAACTTTGTTTGTGTAAGGCAAGGGCAGCTCAATGAAATTCAAGACTCCCTGTACCCAACGCCAAACTGAATCAATATCAAGCCTGTATACCAGATACTATCAAGAAAGTTTCCAAGGCTCTGCCTTCCAGCACCCCAGGGGGAGATGTCACAACATCTTTGATTACTCCCTCTTGGAGAATTAACACCCCAAGTAAATCACTGAGCGGCTCACCAAGTGGTTCACTGCCCAATCAATAAACTGGTGGCACCATTATCAGTTAACCATCTATGACAGGGATCACTTAATCCAGGTCCTAAATGAAACACAACTTGATTAAGCCTTGTGACTCAAGAGGAACATTAACAGATAAGCCCCATGACCTCCATGATGTACATGGACAACACATGGCTTGTCATGATACTATATAATATTCTATATTCATATTCAATAAAGTATCATTCTCTTCTTAATCTTCCCCTTTATTTTGTTTATTATACTTCCCAGAAGTATAAGCACAACAAATTTAAGAATATTAAAAATATTAAAGTTTGGACTGATAATGGTAATCATTTCAGATCTTATGAATTTTTATATTATCTTTTTAAAGAGATACCTAAAATTATAAAAGGAACAATTAAGTTTAATAGATTTTTTGAGTGTCATGGCAAAAGTATTGTGATGGTCATTTTGGTGTATTATCTAAAATATTTAAACAAAAGGAAAATGAGATGTATGTGTCAAAACTGCAGGCTTGACCTGCCAGCAAGGTTCCAACCAAGCAGGTTTGTGACCCACAATCCAATTATCCAGTCACTCAAAGCCAGACTAGGAAGTCAAATTGAATTACCAAATCCAACAACATGAACAGATGATGATCCTTTATGGTGGATACCTTGTTTTGGCGCTTGACTCATTACCAGGATCAAGCCACCCCCTTCTTCCATCTAGCCATGTGATCACCAATCATGTTCCTGTTATCCTTGATTCACATGAACTATATAATCACTATCTCACAATAAAGATTATTATCCATCTTCTAAATATTTTCCCCTTGTAACTTTGCTAAAACAGCACAGTTACAACATATATAAAAATATAAATGATCTCAAAATGGTTTTTGAGAGAGAGGAAGAAAGAAAGGGTTTATATGAGACACTTGTAAATAATTCAGATGCTTCCCAAAAAACATTTTTTTACATTTATGATAGAAAATCTAGGCCTAAGAAAAGCTGGCTTGAAGTCAAAGCATTTTATGTTAATCTTTCATATTTAATGAAAGATGATGAGCTGTATGTTTCACCTTTGACATTTGAGGATGTTAAGGAGTACTCCAAAATAAATTGTTATGCAAATTTTTGCACAGATGACAGAGAAACAAAGAGAGCTGATACTACTAAAGGATTAGTAGGACATGTTCATGAAGTTGGGCACATAACAAAAACTTATATTTCACATAGGGTAAATAGTCTTTTAAATACAACAACTTTTTTTTCTAAAAATAACTAAGAAATTAATTATATGAGCCAAAGATAGGGTAAAAGCAATTATAGCTTTGGGGATGCTATTACTCTCCCATGGAACTCACATATTTGATTATTGGCTTATTAAAATAGAAAAAAAGGGTTTTATCAAAAAATACAGTTAATATAAATAAGATTTATTTTTATTATTTATATATTTTACACTCTTAAACTTTTCTTCAGTAAACTAAGCATTATATTAATGTTCAAAAAACATAAGTCTACAACTTAAATGATACCAAAGCATTTAAAAGGCTTTGAAATGCCTAAGCTGGTGCCTTGGCTTAATCTAACAAATAATGATCCATGTGTAGCCACTCATTAAACCCTTCCCCTCAAAAGGTTGCCAGTTTCTGGCCGTCCATGACACAACCAAAGTCTGCCATTGCTGCAAGAGTAGGTTGTTGGTCATATCATCAATCTGTCAAACACTTTTAAAGTTGTCTATACCAGGTTAGTTGCAGTTCAGTATCATCATAAAAAACCTTTGATGAGATATCTGCTCATTTTGTTTGATCTGTAAGGTTTAGGAGTTTTAAGAGTCCAAATAAATCTTAAAAGAGATAAGAGTATTTAGAATTAAAAATGTATTGTTTATTTTTGGAATATAGGGCCTTTTATAGGCAGCATCAAAGATGGAAGTTTGGGCATAAATGGAGGTGATGGTACTTAATTGATTGCAGCATGAGATGCGGTGATCCACTAGACACATTGCACTTATTTACATGTTTTAAGTGCAGGATGCATTAAGATTGTCACACTGCCACATTTTGTGCCCTGCTTCAAAAGTCACAACAAATCTGCATGAGTTGTGATGTGACCAAGCACAATCTCATGTAGTTTTGTGTTGTGTCCAATAATAAGTTGTAAGCTATTTTTTTCAATTGAAGTAGATATTTATAATCATTTAATTGGTGTTTTAATATAATTATCTAAACAGACTGTGCTATAATCAAATCTATAATTGTGAGGTAATGGCAGGTAAAGCTTTAATAAATTCAATTTAAAAAGTAAAGACTCACAACTGAACTTGCTCTAATTTTACATCTTGTGCCTTGCAAAAAATGACACCATCTGTTTCACCCTTGAGAACCATTCTAATTTTATATCCTGTGCCCCTTCACAAAATGAAATCATCTATTTTATATTTGAAACCACCTTTCTTTTTTATTTTGTGTTCTACACAATGAAGCAAGACACAAATTATGACCTGCACCACAAATTGCGGCACAAACCCACATGGATTGTTTTGTGAGCTAATCTAAAACATCCAAAAAATGGTTTTTTGACACTGTGTTTTCACAATTGCTGTTTCCATCCCTCCACAGGTACAACCATATTGGTTCCAAAAATAAAGTATCTGGTATACTCTGGAAATTAGAACCTAAGTACAGATACTGGTTAAATCTGTTTTACTATGAATCAAATACCATCAAGATTTTTGAGTCTTGAATAATTATTATGTCTATTATTGTTGAAATTTGTAGCCATCTTATGGGGCTGTCAATAGGAAGTGTATCTGCATGAAGACAGATAGGTGTCCAAGCAGTGGTGTTGAGTGGCAGTGACTTGTGGGCTTCTGTCCCAAGATCACCAGAAGCAATCAAGGCAAGGAATATCTGAGTTGCCAACATGGCACCAGCAGCTTTAGGCAGGAGTAGGGCTGTGGTGAATTAAAAAATGCAATGGTTACAGCAAATGTCATACCTGTATTATCTAAGCTGTCTCCTTTTTTGTTTTTAGGATTTCCTGACATGATTATATCCAAAAGTTAAAAAAATGGTAGAAGACAGCCTTCTTTTTTCCAGATAAGCCTAATTATATATACATATATATTTACACCAATTTTTATTAGAATTATTATTAAATTTGAATTAATGTATTTGACCCTAAGAAATTTAAAAAATAGTTTAAAAAAACCAAAAATAATATCTGTTTGTGGATGTATACAGAAACAATTCTAGAAACATTGCTGACAGAATGCTTTCCAGAATTTCTTCCAGATCTTAAACAATTGGCAGCTTTTTATAAAGCAGCCACTGTTTCAGATATGCCATAGCTTATAAAGGAGGTAGCTTAGAAGAGGTCCTCAAAGTAACAGCCACAGGCTCTGCTGATTACTTGACACTGTTGAAAAAATATTCAGCAGCAATGTGATTGGGTTAAAATTGTCTGCCACCCAAGTCCACTTAGAAAAGCTTTTACTAGAGCAAGGGCTCTATGGCCAGACCAGGCTCTGATGTTATTAACTCTTGCTAGTCATCCTATAAACCCTAAGATTTTAGCTTCAACCCTCAGAGTTGTGATTTCAGACCCAAATAATTTTTGGAATGATATTGTTATCCATCTGCTTAATCTTCTCTCTTCATTATTGATATTTCTTGGGTCCAGGTGAGTTCAATTAGGTGACAGTCACCAATCAGGATCTCATCTTATACTTGGTAAAATACACAACAGTTGGGCAATTGTCAGGATTGACAATTCCCCTCCTCTTGAAAGCCAAGCCCTGGAGTAGGATTTGAACCCTGACCACCTGCAGGCTGCCTACCCTGAGGACTGAAGGGCTGGTCACCCACATTTTTCTATGATTGAGCCCCCTCAAGCTGAGGTCCAGATTAAGTCCCAAAGTGAGAATATCACATGGATGTGAGGGTGGTGGTGTCCAAGGAGAAAATTTTCAGCTTGCCTAATGCAGGCAAGAAAAGTCCCTCTGCAAACTTCATGAACTTAAATTTCTCACAGGTAACCAATCAGGCTCCACTACCCAAGGAAGACGCAGGCTTAAGGCCCACTTCCATGACCCAAGCTTGAGAACAGAAGAATTAAGTGACCTTTCACAAGTTTTCTACCAATGAGTGCCCCCCAGCAGCGGTGCCATTTTGCCTCTCCCAAACCCAGGAGCCCTGGCCACCTGGCCAAAGACTTCCCAATTTTTTGAGGAACCATTTATAGAAAATGTGAAGTTTGGCAGCGGGGTGCTATATAGGCCCATAGACCCACCGCTGATACTGTATCATCATTTTTAAAAAAGGTTATGAGACACTGGCTTTCCCATTTGTTAACATATTTTATTCTTATCATTTACCAAATTAGCTTTAGATCTTCTGGGCATCCTGTTCCTCTGCCTGCAGTTTATTGTCCTCCTGGTGCTCTCTTTGGTCTTGTCCACTATACATAATACCCTTTGAAGCCAAATACAAGGAATTTACCCTTGTGAATATACTTAAAGCAGATCCCCTGGCCCAACTGAATTTGAGAGTAAGGTTTAATAGACAAGGCCATTAACATCATACTGAGTTCACTCTTTTCAAAGACAAGTACAACCTCATGTCTGCCTATCAATTGAACATGGAGCCGCCAATCACCCCTAACCCATGCCTGCATCTGCGCCCAAACTTCTCATGGACCACTGTGGGGTTCCTGGTCACCAGTCCCCAAAGTGTGTCCTGAGTTGTAGCCAGGGACTGGCTTGGAGGAGTTTTCATTCTCCAACAGTGGTGAATGGTTGGTTAGGAGTTTATACTTGGCCTGCATAAGAGCAAACTCCTCCAGTACCTTCCCAATCACTAGGCAAGCGTCTCCACCATACACTTGTACTTCAGCAGACACCAGCCCTTCTGTAGGCTGATACCAATCCTGTAATAGTCTCGTAAACTCTCCCCCAATGAACTGTCTTCCTCTATTTGTCATTTCCAAATGCCTTGTCACCTTCTCCCACTCCTCCTGGGCAGACTTACTAGAGGCAAACTTCCTGCAACCTAGGCAATAGGATTCCTTGTCCCCTGGGCTAGGATAGAAAATGTGGGGTAATTGACTCATGGGACTTATATTCTTTCTTAATGCAGGAAATTTGGATAGGGGTTGTAATAGGCGCTTTATTCACAGTCAGAAGGAAGATCCCCTTAGAAACCTTCTGATATATGGCCTTGAGATAGGGAATAATAAGGGGTTTGTGCCAATACTTGGAGTCCTTTAAAGATCTCTTGGACTCCTGCTCCTTAGTCTTGGGCTCCTGTGTTCTAATCTTGGGCTTCTGCGTTCTGTTCCAGCTCTGGATTCCTATTCTTGGTCTTTGGCTCCTTCTGTAGCTTTTGTGGCCTTTGTAATCCACTTGATCTAGTCCCTGAAGAGTCTCAGATAGCTCCCCCTTTTATAGCCCCTTGTTTCAGACCAAAAACCTTTCTTAGAACTCTGGTTCTTCAAAGCTTAAGCTATCCTGTTTTTCTTCTTCTATAATATATTAAACCTTTAAACTTACTTCAGCCAATGAAAGCCCTGAATTTTCTGCTTCTGCTCCTCATTTTTTAGGCTTTAACTCTTAAGTTAAAGCCCTTAAAACACTGGTCAAATAGACTTTGGCTTGAAGCCAATCATATGCCTTGATTCAACAGTTTTGCCAAAAAGGTTTCCCCAAATGACCCGTCCTTGACCCTGGTTCAAACTCAAGGCTGTCTTGCTCTGGGTAAACAACTGCTCCGCGTTTTGAACAGTTTTGCTGTAATTCCTGTTACGTTTCCCTGGCAAATCTTGAGCACTTCCACATATGTTTTACTTAGGCAAATTTTGACCCTTTGATTTTTCAACGTTTCTCTGTGTTTCTCCATGTTTCTCTCAACATTTCCCAACTTTGAACCTGCTTGCTGCTTGTTCTTTTGCCTCTCCTAGTTGTTCTTGGCAAAATTTGCTCTTTTGCCCTCATAGTTTCTCCGTTCCATTTCCAGCTTCTTTCCAGCTCCCTTCTTTAATCCTTCTTTTTAAATAAATTTATAGTTCTAACAAACTATATGTTATTTTTCCTTCTCTTTCTTTTTCATTTTTATGATTTTTAATCCTTTTTTAATCATAATAAGGCAGTATTTAATTATTCTTTAACTGCTTCTTTTTATCTATATTTCCTCTCAAAAGTCACTAAAATCAGCTCTTCCAGCCTCTTCATCCAGTCTGAATAGTTCATCCTCTCAGCTCTTTAGTTCTTCAACACCAAATTCTGGTCCTTTGGCCATCCTGATTTTTGATCAGCTAGTCCTGTATCCAAAATCTTCCTGTCCTTCAACTTCTCCTCAACCAGTTCCTCAACAAATCCTCACTAGGAACCTCCTTTGTTCCTTCTACACACTGAACCATATTGGTTCCCACAATTCAATATGAATTTACAGTCCATCAACTAACCTTCACTGTGACCAAACAGTCCCTCCTGCTAGTTTTCTCTGTTAATTCTGTGAACCACCTTGGTTCTTTATCTCAGTCCCCATTACCAGAACTTGTAGACCCAGGCATGAGTCTACATTGAACTGGCGTTTGACTGGGCCCTTGCAAGTGGCAATCTACTTAGGCCATTCAACCATATATAAATGTCTATGTGTTGTCTTTACTCACCCAGGTGATTAAGTCTGGGCTTTCAGTTGCAGAGTAATCAGCTCTACTTCTCAGAGGCCTGATCACACCAAGTTCTGCAGCTTGCTTCCCCAAGCAAGCCGCCTTGGTGACACCTCTGAGCAAGTCTATACCCTCCAATGCCCACTCTGGGTTCCCCCAAAGCTCTCATAGGGGTATAAACAAGGACATCCTACCAGTCTGTTAGGTAGGGTGCTTGCTCACAGACCTCCTGTAAGCGTATTAGGGTACATAGAGCTCTCAAAGCTCTTCCCCTCCCTGGCAGCCCGCGTTACCCGCCAGGGGTCCTATCAGGAATGCTCTTTCAGACCCTACTGACAACAACTTACCTCTTGGGACATCAGCAGAAATAACCCCTTCTCTGGGGTTAATTTAGTCCCCTAAAATGGTTGGGTTAGTTAGTAGCTACTGCTCTATTTTACCTGAAATTGTTGGTTTCAATACAGCTCTGGATGCAGGAAATTCAATGCCAGATTTTGAACCTGGGTCTCCCACTGTTTGTCTTGACTTTTGAATTGATGAAAACATTAGTTTAGATAAAAGAAAATCATTATCTTCAATTAACAAATCCAGCCAATCAGCTGTTGCGGCAATTGTTTTGCTAGATGCTCTTAAGCATTCTAATGACGTTTACAATGGTTTCAACTTTGAATTAGTCACAACTTGCCTGCTGTTAGGCCCTGTTCTCCTTCACCAGTTTTGACTGGGGAATAGTTGCTCATCTTCTGCTTCTGCCTTTTCCTGTGGGTTGTCAATTTTAAATCAAATATTGATTTAAATCACCTTGAGGTCAGTATAATGGCTCCATTAAGACAAATAATCCTAGATTTAGTACCAAACTCCCCAGGATCTCCAAATTCCCCTAAATATCTCCAACTTCTTCTCCATGAGTTTTATCTCCTTTATGTTTCCTCCAGTTTATCATTTTGCTACCATGCTATATAAGGCTGGTAAGTTATGATCTATTACTTGTTCAATCAACAAAGTCAATTTCCTTACCTACTCAATTTATTCTTTTGCCTGCTCTCCACTCCTGAAATCAAACACCATGATGCTACCCAAGTCATCCTAATGGGGATCATTTGGGTATAAATGGTTGGTTTGGTTGCTCCTTTTCCAGTCCCTTACCACAAGCATATCTTTTGGAACCAGAGCAGATTCTGGTTCATCTCCTCCAAATTACTTGGACAAGTTGTGGCGCTGAGTGGTACCAGGTGTATGGTACACCATCACTCCATTGTCACCAAATCCCCCCATCACAGAGGAACCACAGGTCATGGGGGCCAGCCTGCCCACTCCTTCCTTATTTCATCTCTTGGCTTCTGTTTTCCTTCTAAGTTATCTTGGAGCTTACTTCCTGTTGGGGAGGTTCAATCCCCTTTTGGGTCAATACTGTCTTATTGGAGAATTGTTCCATATGGGGATGGTATCCATTCCAATTGGTTCTCTGATCACAGGGTTGAATCCATCTGTGGCCATAAACCTTTTGGGTGGTATGTTTCCAAGCAGATGGGTTCCTGACAGGTTCAAAACCTACTCCCCCCAGACAGAAAAAGTTCCCTACTTGCTATTTCAGTCTTCACCCTTCCGCAGTCACAGTTCCCTGCAAGGTGGAGCATTATAGCCCAAAGCAGCCAATTTCTTCTGCTTGGTGGAGGAACATCTGCCCCTGGTAGTACTATGTTACCTACCAGGCAGGCCTTACTTACCCTAGTAGACCATGTTACCTACTAGGTTCACCCTACTTACCCCTAGTAGCCCTATGTTATCTACTAGTTTACAGCGTCACCAGCTAACCACATATTGTCACTCTTCAGCACATTGTCTTTATTTGAAGCCAAATAAACCCTTGCCTGCAAAACAGAACACATGTGGATCACCACAACCACTCCAACAAGCTATTTGGGATTGTGTATATCACCCTCTCTGGAGTGATTGACACCATAATCCTGGCTGCCGGCCCATGAGCCTGGATAGGAAAGTACTTTTTGTACCTTTTTAAGTTAGCTCCTATCTTGTGGTGGGCTTTGACCGCAAAAAACCTGGACTGTGTGATCCCAGAAAATGACAGGCCTGCTGCCCAAGTTTGGATCCCTGACATTATGGCAATCTATTTAAACCTGTTACCCTGAGTCCCAAGATGTTGATGATTCTTGGGGCATCTTGTATGCTTTTTGTAATGATAATAACTTATTACATATTTAAGATTATCAAGAACCTAATCTATTCCATGTGGAAGAATGTGAACCTAAATGACCCTAAGAAAACTGACACCACTGCCACCACAAAAACTGCCAAAGGTCCCTCCTCCCAGGTGCAGAACATGATTGTCAACCAATCTCTCACCAGTTTAGAGATGCCCCAGATAGGTAAACTCACCCTCAAGGAAGCCTGCTGCGCCATGCCAGTCCTCTGCCTGCACTTTCAAGCCAACACCCCATCCTACTCCAGCAACACTGAGAAGATGCTTAGGGTTGCAGCCATGCTCTCTGGAGATACCTTAGACTGGTTTGACAAGGCCACAGAAGAAGACATATAATTCTGCCTGGAATATGCCAAGTTTGAGGCTGAGCTGATGGCCATGGGTGAAGATTGTGAAACCAGATACTACAGCTTGAACTCCTTGCTAGAAATCTGATAGGGCGCCTGCCCTATTCAGGCGTATATTTTCAAATTCTTCAAGCTAAAGACCCATACTAAAATCAAGGACAAACTGGCAGCCATTATCTTCTGAAAGAGAGTCAACTTAGCCATAAAGAGCCTATTGAAGCACCATCACCCCACTCTCAGCCTAGAAAAATTGGTTCCCATGTGAAAAGATCTCAGCATGAATAAAGAGAATGCCAGCCCAGACCAACATCACCCAAATTGAACCCCCACTCCAAATAGAGCTGGGATAGCCCCTAAAGAACTTCAAAGACACTAAATAGAAGGACTATGTTTCCACTATCATAAAGAAGGCCATATGACCAGAGCCTGCCACAAAAATAATGCTGCTCCCATCTTGTCAGCACAAATAAATGCCTCTTCTTAGTACTACAGATTTATACTTGTTATAGTCAACATCAATGAAACCCTTCATAGACTAAAGGCTTTCATTGATACAGGGGCTGAAGAGAGCTTTATTGACGCAGACCTGGCACAAGAGTTAGGCCTCTCTGCCTCAAATATCTGCTTACAGATCATCATGGGAAACAGCACCAAGGACCAAGAATAT
The DNA here is from genome assembly GCA_014839935.2 of Entomophthora muscae. NCBI lineage: Eukaryota > Fungi > Entomophthoromycota > Entomophthoromycetes > Entomophthorales > Entomophthoraceae > Entomophthora > Entomophthora muscae. The sequence goes on from QTSX02007306.1 coordinate 28,852, forward strand.
GAGTGCAAACAAGAGCTACCCCTAGTCATTGGAGTAACACTTATCCCTCATCCTGTTGAAAGGATTGTCCCATTTATTTATCCTTGGAGACTTGTGGTCAGATAAGCATAGACTCATCCTCAACTACCAAGACCAAAAATTCACTTTGCAGGACCACCAGAGTAACAACAGTGCCTTTTTGCATCAAACCCAAGACGCCGCCCACTCACAAACTCATGGCCTTGAAAATGAACCCCAGTGTGGGTATCCTGCCTACCCCACTGGAAAAATGGGGTCACATCTTTAGTGAGGAAGCAGTAACTTGTCTCCCTAAACACTCAGAATATGATCATGCTATTGACCTCCTGCCTGGTACCAAACCCCACCATGGACTCATTTCCAGCTGTAACCACTGCAAGCAAGTTGTCCTCAAGACCTACTTGGAAGAAATGACAAAAAGGGATTCATCCAGGTATCAAAACGCCAATGCTTTTCATCCATGCTATTTATTGAAAAGAAAGACAGGAGAATACGTCTATGCGTCAACTATCAGAAGCTGAATTATATAACTATAAAGAACCACTATCTTATTCCTAATGCTGATGACTTGTGTGATGTATCAATATGAGCTCAAATGTATTCTAAGATTGATCTTTAAGTTGTGTTCATCCAGATTTGGATCAAGGAGAGCAAAGAATACCAAACTACTTTCAAGACCTGCTACAGTCTCTACAAGTACCTAGTGATGCCTTTTGGTTTATGTAACACCCCAAGCACATTTAAAAACATGATAAATACTGTACTGGACAAATACCTTGACCAGTTATGCATTGCCTACATGTGTCAATCCACATGGAAGCAGTTTTGTGGGCAAGGGTTGATTTGGCTTCAAATAAAGACACAATGCTAAAAGTTGACAGTGTGTTGTGGTTTTGAGACAGGTATAGGCCTAGTAGGGAACATTGAATACTAGGGAAGGTAAGGACTGCCTAGTAGGTACCTAAGGACTACTAGAGAAAAATGATGAACCAGCCCATCATAGAACTTTGGCTGTTTGGGCTGGTTAGATGTCTTTAACCAGCAGGTAACATTGGCTGCTGGGGGTTTGTCAGGTATCTCCACCCAGTAGGTAACATTGGCTAATAGGGTGGGGAAAGGAGCAACTTAGCAGGTAAAATTGGCTTCTAGGATGCTAGTTGGAAGGTCTGAACCTAGTAGGTAAAATTGGATACTAGGGGAGGATGATGGCTCTTCTCCCCAGCAGGTAACATTGGCTGCTGGGAAGAATGGGTAATGTGACCCTGGCATGTAACACAGGCTGCCAAGGAGGGAGGAGCTAAGATAGCTCTATGTGCCTTTGTGCACTCACAGGAAATCTATGTGTAAGCATCCTACCCAAAAGACTGTTAGAGTGTCATTGTCTGTGTTTCTTTGGGGGCTTTGGAGAGGTCCTAAAGCTATCATCAGGGGCATGGATATGCTCAGGGGTGTTACCAGGGTGGTTGCTTAGGGAAGCAGCTGCAGAACTTGGTATTATCAGGCCTTTGGGAAGTTAAGTTGATTACTTTGCAACTGAGGGCTCAGACTTAATCACCTGAGTAATTAAAGACAGCTGTACAGACATGAGGATTTTCTGTGGTTGAATAGCCTAAGTGAAAGGCACTTTCAAGGGCCCAGTCAAACGCCAGTAACCTTGTATACATTTTGTGAAGTAATTGGCTGTAAACTAGCCGTTACTGTAATCAAACATTGATCCATTAAGCTTGGTGAACTAGAGTACAATGGTACTCTTGTTCTGGATGATAATTAGTCCAACTGATCAACTAAGTTGCACTCTGAGTTCATATTAACTAACAATTATCCAATCATTATGTTAATATGGGGCTAAGTAACAGAGGAAACTGGACTGTAGATGGAGGATCCTGGCGCTCTGCGGCACTCATTAATCCCTTTCCTACTATATAACTCTCTTCTTGACTTATTAAATAAAAATAAATTTACATAACTTATAACTTATTATACACATACAGCTAAAGAACTTATCTTAGCTTAGTCTTTTTTAACAACTAAGGCCGTATTTGAGTTAAGTGAAAACAGCTATCAATGACCTGACAGCTGAAGTTATAACAATAATTATTGCCTGAGTCTGAGGTATTGGTAACAGGGATTGATAAAGGAACCACAGCGGTTCATAGTATAGGATCAACAGTGAAGACTAGTAAGACAGACTGTATGATCATAGTGTGATAGAAATTTTTGGATAGTAAGAAGCTGTCTCCAGGTGGTGGGGAATCACCACCCAAATCCACATAGAGTTGATGATTAATCACCAACAAAGCTTCAGATACCGTTTTGTAAAATTTCCAAAAGATACACTAGGGTTAAGCAAAATGATTAACCCTAATCAAAGGAGCTCAAGATAAATAACCTGAGAGAGAATCAATGAGTCTTTGGCATAGAATTCAGGACATTGAGACGTTACAAATGTCTCAGCTTTGGATACAACAGGGAAAACTCCTAGATTTACGGGCATCAGATTAACATTGGGCAGAGGCAACAACAAAGTGCCAACGGCAGGGCCACATCTTCCTGTAATAGTCCAGCTAAGGATTAAATTGTAGGGAATGTAGCACAAAAGGCCAACTACAGAATGCATTTAAATAAAAATTAGACCAGAGAATATTTGATTTTTATTGAGTAAAACTTTGGGAGGACTCAACTCTTAAGAGTTAAAACAGTGAAAAATATTTAATATTTATCAAAATTTGACTAAGCAATACCACCTGGATCCTTGGCTCCTATCCCTTCTTCATTGTCAAGTGAGTACCTAGTCCAGTTTGCAAAGAACCCTTGTATGACCAACTTCTGAGGACCTTGCTGATAAATAAGATCATATCTGGTGACTCTCATATTTTGTCAATTTATCAATAGCAGCTTGCAAGGGGGAATTGAATACAACTGGCAGACCAGAGCAGCTGTAACCCATTTTTGATCAACTGTTTGATTTAAATCAATAAAATAAGTTAATTTTGTTAAAAGTTTTCCAGTTTTTTGAGCTTTCTTACTTGGGCAGATAATTCCTGGCATTATGGAATCTACTGTGACACACAGTGAAAACTAGTTGAGGGACTGGAAGATCATAGTGAAGATTGGAACCAAGAAAGGTCATAGTGAGGATTGGAACTAATGTCAGGAAGCCATGTAAAGTTAGAGGCATTGGTCAGCTCAGGATGGGATGGGGCCAAGCCGGCGGGTAAAGCCCACCATAGAATGGGTGCTAACTTGATAATGTAAGACATGTATTTCCCAAGTAAGGACCAGGGTCTAGAGGTAGGGATCATGGGATCCACCATTCCTGTCAAGGTGATATAGAGTACTCCAAACAGTTGAGTGGACGTGATCTCTGCAGCGGTGGGGGTCTCCATTGGGCGGTTGGGTTATGGGTTTAAGGGCGGAGTCATGGGAACAAAGTAGGTAGGCAGATAGTTGTACTTGTCTTTGAAAAATCTTGGCGGCCTTTTGTACCACTTTCCTTCATGCCCTATGTATTCAGTTTCTCTAGTTCTTGTCAAGGGGTCAGCAATGAGGATGGTCTTCAAGTCGTACTCTGCGTAGGCAGGGTTGTGCGGGTATTTGGTAAAATTCACAGGTCCAAAGGGGGCTCCTGGGGGATAGTATAGTGCCTGGGAAGGGTCAGCAGGTTGGTCTCCAGAGGGGGCAGTTGCCTGATGGTCTACTTGGCTGGAGTTAAGATGGAGGATCACTAAGACTAGATAAGGTACAATTTGTTCAAACTAAAGGTTCATAAAACTTTATTATCAAAAATGACAATATGGTCATCACCATACCGCTGGGGTTTTTATACCATGGGTTTTTGCTTCTTTGATTTTTGCAGGGTTCAGGTTCACAGACAAGGCACTGGTAGGGCATGGATATTGGCTTAGAGTCTTGAGGGCAGCAGATCCAGGTTGTACCTGCTCTGGTGAATAGAAGTGGCAATGCTTTGTTCTGCCACCACTGTTCACTATGTCACCTGAGTAGTTCAATTGTACTAACCATTCTGGATGGAAGGCTGGCAGTTGCTGGCAGTCATTGGAAGAGTTAACAGTAGGTTTTGTTTTAACCTCCTTAAGGCAAGCTACAACCTTGGCATAGGTCCAGATCTTTGGTGGCGCAAGGTTGGCATCAATCTGGTGACCATGTGGGGAATTGTCCTTGGCAGACTGGTGGGTCTTGGAGTAACTCAGGTTTGCAATTTAATAAGTGGGCGGTTTCCTGTCCACTTTGTGTGACTTGAGTAGTCTTTGGAAGGTCAGGGTTTGATTCCAGGGTTTTCAATGTTGATTTTAAACCTCCAGTATTGACACTTGGCAGGTTGGCAGATATAGTAGTAGGTCCTTCCCCAACCTCCTTTAGACAGACCACATCTTGTACGTAGGTATGGGTCTTCAGTGGCACTGGTTTGGCGGCAATCTGGCAACCATTCAGGGAATCCTCAGTAGTAGGCTGGCGGGTCGCAGAGTAGTTTAACAATTTGAGCCTGTGACTTAACAGATTGGCAGGTCCTGGACCATCCTGGGGGGGTCAATCCTCCTTCAGGGAACTGGGGTTCAACTCTTAGGTTTTCAATACAAGTATTGAAATGTCATTCATGACAACTAAGATAATTTATAGTGCAGTTGGGACCTAGGTGGTCTATAGTGAGGACTAGCTGATGGCCTGAAAAGGACTGGCTATAGACTAGCTTTTGGATGAGGAAAGACTATCTGAAAAACTAGAAGATCATGGTACAGGACTAGCTGAAGGACTAGAAGATCAGTGTTCAGAACTAGCTGAGTAACTGAAAGTTGGCTGAGAAGGACCAGCAGAAGTGGATACAGGAGCTAGGATACTTGTTTTGGACTCTTGAAAGTGTAGATTTTTATAAAAAAAGAAGCAGTAAAAGAATTAATTAATTCTGCCAAAAGATTTGATAAAAAAGATTTGATAAAAAAGATTTGATAAAAAAGATTTGATAAAAAAGATTTGATAAAAAAGATTTGATAAAAAAGATTTGATAAAAAAGATTTGATAAAAAAGATTTGATAAAAAAGATTTGATAAAAAAGATTTGATAAAAAAGATTGAATCAATTATCATATAAAAAGGAAGGGAAAGAAGAAATAGTATATAGAAATTGAACTGTAATTTATCAAAAGCTGATTGGGTATGATAGAGCTGAAAAAAAACCAGAAACAGGAAGAAGAAACTGTTGGAACAAAGGTCAAATTTTTGCCAAAACGGTTGTGAGAAGTGGAAAGCAAGCAATAGGCAGGTTCAAAGTGGTAAAATGCTGAAGAAAATGTAGGGAAACTTGGAGAAACGTTGAAGAATTAAGGGGTCAAAAATTCCCTAAGTAAAGCATAGGCAAACACGCTTGAGTTTTGCCAGAGAAAGATGATGGGAATTACTGCTAAACTGTTCAGAACGCAGAGCAGTTTTTTTTGGAGCAAGACAGTGCTGGGTTTAAACTATGGTCAAGAGCAAGTCATTTGAGTGAACAATTTTGAAAAACCATTGAATCCAAGTGTAAGAGAGGGGGGCTAGACTAACAAAGTCTGGCTCCCATCCTGATGGGATCAACCACCAGGATGCCATCCGGTACAAGACTGGGATAGCCGCTCAAAGGGGCCTCCCAAAGGAGACCAGATGTGAAAGGGGAGGGAAGTACACATCCAAAGCCATGACCAAAGATCCAGTGAGTAACCACAGAGAGCAATCCCAAGTGGAAGGGGCCTCTGCTTCCAACTCAGGGATTTGGCGCAAGGGGGAAGGATTGTCTAAGTCAGAAGAAGAAGTTTCAGTAGTAATAGATTCTAAAGGGGGTGACAATACATATGATACTGGTTTGATGGGAATCTGGGTGAGATGTTCAATTACATTTACAAACAGACCAGGAATAAACTTATAAGATTGAGTAATCAAGAAAAGTTTGCTCCAGAAGACAGGGTTGGAGGACCAGAACAATAGAGAAATAGGCACCAGTATTCACATAGCCATCTTGTACCAAGGAGACAACATGATTTCAGAAGGGTGCCCTTCTTGCTAAAACTTCCAGGCAGACAGACCAAGTGCACAGGTAAATAACAGGGAATGATCTGAATTGATATTCTTGGAACAAACCCCAACAAAAAACAACAGGTGGGTGGGCAGTTGAGCAGGAAGGCCAGGGAAAGCAGGAGGTGGGGAAGACAGCAGGAGTTGAGACAATTACCTTTATTATTTAACAAACTTCAAAACTACAAAAGGATTTGCAAAGTCAGGAGTTTATTCAACAATTGGAATTGGTAAGCAAGGGACCTGATGGCCCATGCTTCCATTTTATGTAAAAGGGGGGGGGGTAACAGGGCAGGAGAAGATATGAAAGGGGCTATTGGAGTGCAATCTAAAGGGGAGCCTATTAAAGAGTACTGGACAATATTATCCTGGTTTGAGACCAAGAAAAATAGGGGCTGCGGGCCTGATGTAAAACTCAGTCCCTCAATTGGCTAGGAGCCTTCCAAGGACTCAGGGTGCACATTTCCCCTAATGCCTTCCTCTGACGTCTCCATTGGAGAGCTCCAGAACCCAATTATCTTGGGCTGGGGGACTTCCGGACTGGGGAAATTGGAAGCCTGGGATACCACTGATTGTGGGATTTGATACCTAATTTCCCCAGGCCGCAGGTTAGGCTTTTCTGGATTCATGCAGGCTGCATTTTTCTGTTGGCCTGCTAGTTGTTTCAGGACCAGCTGACACCAGGAAAACAAACAATCTAGCTGAATTAATGTCTCCTCTGCAGTTGGAGGGGACTCTAAAGGAGAAATGGGAACTTCAGCCAGAAAAGCCAACAAAAATTGTTCATCCACTGTGTGGGCCAAGTCCTCCAGGTTTTGGAGGAGTTTTTCCTGCACGCATGCCACTTTTTTTGATGGTCTGGGAAATACATCCCAATCCAGGGCCAAAGATGGGCCACAGAACTTTACACCAAGCATCTGATTGACTGCAGGTCAAAGCCTGTTTGATCAGTGTTTTGAGGGCTTTAACTGAAGAGTTAAAGCCTAAAAATGAGGGAATAAAGCAGAAAACTTAGTTTTTTATTAGCTGAAATAAATTATAAAGTTTAATATATTATAGAAAACAAAATCTGGATAGTTTAAGCTCTGAAAAACCAAGAGTTCTGGGAGGAAATCAGGACTGAAATAAGGAGCTATAAAAGGGAGAGCTATCTGAAGCTTTTCATGGACTGATAAAAGTGGATTACAAAGGCCACAAGGACTAAACAGAGAACCAAAGCCCAAAATAAAGGTGCAGGAGCCCAAGACTCAGGAGCAGGAGTCCAATACCAAGAAAAAGAATTCCAAGTCCAAGTACAAGAAGTCCAAGATACTGTTGGAGGACTCCAAGGTATTGGAATAAAACTATTGTTTCCTAGACTCCCCAGGCAATATACCAGAAGGTTTCTTTTGCAGATCTTCATCATGAAAGTGAATAAAAGCCTATTTGACCCCTGTCAAAAAGTTCTAGGTAGTAAAGATAAGCCCTATGAGTGAATTGCCCCACATCTTTTACCCTGGCCAAGGGGAAGAAAATACCTATTTTCAAAGTTGTAGAAAGTTTACCACTAGTACAACCTCTCAGAAAGAGTGGGAGAGGGTGACTAGGCATGTAAAGTCACTCCCCCTTCAGCCTTGGATAGGACAATCTTCCCATGTTGCACCAAAAAGATCTGCTCAGAAGCCTGCCAAGCCCTTTAATTCTATTGAAGATTTAGCCTACATGGTTGATGAGAGATTTGTGTTAGCATACCCTTCCCAGGTGGCAAATGTTGACGTTTAGAATTCTGTTCTTACTTGGGAAGAATCCCTGATTAATTTGGACTATTTTTTGGCTTGGGCTCAACCACACCTAAAATTAATTAAGTCTAAGCAATCAGGTTGCACTACTGCTAAATCATTAAATTTCAACCCAACTGGATTAAATGGTAAGCTGCACCATTCATTTGACACCAGCCAATCATAGTTGGAGTTGGGAACTATTGTAAAACCCTCCAGCTTGCTGGATCTGCCTGGCAAAATTTCTTTTGCAGCCAATCAAACCCGCGCCCCTGAGTCAGGTGACCTTGAATTATGAATCCCACCCTTAAAGCAAGGCAGGGGATTTTTGGTCCCCTGCTTGCTCATTCTTACAATTAAAAGTTTGAACCTTTAAATATTAATATTCTCAGTAGTCCTTGGGTCTCTTTATTTGGACTTTTATTTCTAAAAAGTGTTATTAAAGGGTTTTCCTTTCCTTACCTTATTCCCTTACTTCCAAGCCTTTCATCATCCTTCTGAATTTCCAGTAGTTGCTGTTTATGTCAACATTAAAGCTGATTGCTTTTGCTTAAGAGAAAGCAACTCTAATCTAGATATTAGTACTTTAATTCCTATATATTTTATTATAGCTTTGATTTTGCTCTCCTTTTGCTTTCAATCTGGGTTTTATCTGTTATACGCTCCCCAAGGCTTTGTTTTACGCTCTCAAAGTTGTTGATCCATGGTTGCTGTTCCCTGACTTCTATTAGTGTTTTAGAAAATTTGTTTTCTGTTTTGGTGCTTGTTTTGTCTTGTGCTTTAGACCCAAACATAAAGAAAATATCTGCAAGTTTTCCTGGGTTCCAATTCAAGGTCCAAAAATGTTAGTGCCCCTAGTTAAATTTGTGGTCTTTACCTTGGCACCTGCCTTGGTGATGATATGGTCTACCTCCCTGAATATTTGGGGTTGTATTTCCCATTCTTTTCATTGTGGTGGTGCCAACCCCAATCAGCTCTTACATATTTTGAGGATATACCTAACCAAGCTCAGGATATTATCACCACCAGTGAGAATGTTGTGAGAAGCCTTACCTGTGATGACCTTGAGTTCCCTGCCGTTAAAACAGCCCCCTCTACGACCCCAGGTTTGACCCTCCCAATGACCCTCCCTTCTGAGGACCCAATTGTCCAGGTCCCAGAAGAAGACTTGAGCACCCAAGAGTCTGCTCCCAAGCGGGCTCCCTGGTTGCTTAGTGGAATGATTTTGATGGGTTTGGACTCCTATTTTCCTCAACCATTTGCTGTGTCCTTTTTATGGACACCCCTTTGAGCAACCATACCAGTCCTGCACTGGATGGTGTCCTGGTATCCTTCCTTCAGGATAGGAGCCAAATTTAGTTAGTTTAGCCCCCCTTTCTCACAATCTCAACTTCAGCCACTTCTGACACCACTGGACAGAGTAGTCAATTCCTAGGAGTGCTGTATCTGGCACTTACAGGATTGATTCTGCCTTGCCAGCAGCAGAACCCTGGGCTGTGGTGGGAAAGGCCCTCTCCTACCTGGTAAAGTTAGATTCCATCATCTGGTAGGCCCTGTTGGTACCTGCAACTGCTCCTCCCTCACCTGAAGGAGCATCACAGTACTCCTGTTATCCTGACAATAAGAAATTATTTTTCATTTTAAATTGTAATTTATACTCTTCATTAAAAATATTTTTTTATTACCATAAAAATTAAAATTCTATTTCAACAAAAATAATAATAAACACAATAATATAAGCCATAAAAAATATAAAAAATAAAAATATTTTTTTGGTAATATATAGTGGTTTTAAAAGCTATGGCAACAACCAAAAATACCTCAGATTCAAACAAAATGATTTCAGATTTAAGCCAATTCCAACTACCAGGTTAAAATATACACTCTGTTGACAGGGATTTTTGGCATTAATGGAAAAAATGGGTCAACACAGCAACAAATTGCTCATACGCCAAACAAAACTATTCAAAATATGAACCAAAATACATGGATTAACAAACAAAATGGTGTGAGCTGACCTTCAGTGTACATATGTTTACTATGTAAATCTGTGCAAAATACACCCAAGCATGGTGAGTCGAAACTAAAACTAAAACCAAAAACAGAGCACAATAGTAACTCAACATGTAACAAAACCACTCAATTGTTGTTTGCAATGAATTGTAATCAAGAATGATACCAAGGTATCTAAAATAAGACACAAGATCCAAAACAGAAATTTTAAAAATATTGTGTTGGGTGCTTCTATTTGGAGTAAAATCTGGGGAAAAGAGTGGAAATTATTTTGGGTCTTCTGAAATGGGCGTTGTAAAACCAAAAACAACTAACTAATAAATAAAAAATCTATAATCAGAATATTGGGTGGGAAAAACTCTAATTGAATATCCATATTCAGATAAAAGCAAAAATTAAAAGTAAGGAGTGACTTAATTGAAATTCATTTGTATTTTATTAAATTCTAAAAATGGAAGGAACACAACAACAGAGTACCAATGCACCTGTTGTGCACTGCAATTGTGGTTGCCCCTGCGGGTCAAAGAACAGAGTTAGTGCAACCCAGTTACCTACCCAGGAAGGAGACGGAAGAGGAGAGCTCAATAGTGATGCTGCACTGACATAGCCGGTTCAAGGAGCACAAGCTGCTAGGGTGCAGAGCATCAACCCTCAGGTCCCAAAGCTGACCCAGAAGCCCACCAAGGTTACCTTCACCAAGAAAGTTAGAAACAAGGAGGTATAACTTACTTTATATGTGTTTGATGTTGTATACTGGCAAGAGTCAGTCCCGTCAGCCATGCTGGAGAAGGTGAAACCTGTACTTGATACTAGACATGATCCTTACATCAGTGATGGCAACCAAGAAGAAGACAAGGAGCTTGAGTTCTACAGAACTGATGAGGAACAGCTGGTGTTAAAGAAGGTTGCAGCCTTCTATACCAAGGTGCCTATGCCTTGCAAGCCAGTTTCCAATCAGGATCCTGGCTCATCTGAAAGCACCAAGGCCACCCAGAAGCACATTCCTGACATCAAGCACCCCATCCTTTCTCAGGTTTATACAGGAATCTGGTGACTACAAGACAGCTGCGGCTCTTGTTGGGGTGGTTCTCAAGTATGCCTCCAAGACTTTCAACAAATTCATCAATACTGGCCATGTTCTTGCCGCGGAGAAATCCTTGTGTGTTTCCACTATTATCACCAAGGAGCACAAATGGGTAATCTGTCAGTAGATAACCCAGGACTTTCATCTTGAACTGAAAAATATACAGACCATGATCAAATCTACTTTTGGGGTTGAGGCCTCAATTTCCTTTTACTAACATCTGGTAAAGGGGATGCGCTTTTCCTGGAAAAAACTTGGGTTTACTCTGTACAATCAGAGTAGCCCAACCAATGCCAAAGCCCAGAAAAATACACTGAGGCCTACACTGTCCTAAAAAAAGGGACATGGAAATTCTACTATATTGACAAATTGGCATTTGCCTTGTCTATGCAAAATGCATATGGGGTATCCCAAAAGGCTCAAATGATGAGGTAGCTCAGTGTGCTGCAGTCCACGCCATAGCAGGTTTGATGGTAGATCCCTTGGTCCAAAGAGGATTGGGCTTTATCAAATGATACTGGGTTCTCATAATAGCAGGACCTTCTTATCTTTTCTCCAATTGATCCAGGAGCACCTGAGGCGCACAAACCCAGGCTTCACTAATTTAATTAAACTTGAAAATGTTGGTCTCCATAAGGTGGCAGATATTCTTGAGGAATTTCCAACAATTGACACCAGCATTGCAGTTGGCCCCCAACAATTGGCCACATAAAATTTGCGCCTTCTTTTCCTCCACTCCTATTTGACATTCCTAAATCTCATTGAAGAGGTCTTTGGGTGGCTAAAGCAAGTTGTCAAGCAAGGGACCCTAACTGAGACCAAGGGCCTTTTTGATTTGCTCCAGGATGGGATCCACATCCTTCCAGCAGAGACCATGGCCAAATTCTATGGCCACACTGCTTTATTCATCCCTATGTGCATCTCCAAGCATCCAATCATTTAAAGGCTTAGATTTTCCAACTATTTTTTATATTCTCTAATTTACTATTTTAGATTTATGGATTATCATATTATATTTAGAAGCTTACAAGCCCACAATCCCATAGAACAGCACCACTGATGCAGATGCCTAATTTTTTGTATTGCAAATTAATTTATTTCTTTGTATTCTGTAGTGACAATCCAAAATATTTGATATAAAAATATGATAAGTATATAAAAATGTCCCTTCTGTCAAATAAATACAAAAAGTAAATTAAAAAATTTAATATAAAGCGCTTAAGTTATATGTGATTTTTAATAAATAAATATTATTATTCCTTTATAAAGATCTTCTTTAAGATTATTTTGTTTTTTTAATTGTTTGCTATTCTAAAAATATATTTGAAATTAAATATAAAAAAGTAATAAAGTAGTTTAAAAGCTATGACAACAACCAAAAGTATGGTAGGACATGCCATCTCAAAATACACTATCTCAATTTTTTGCTATCTCAATTTTATAGTAAAAATGTCATTTTGATTTACAGCATTGCAATTAAGAGAAACAGGGTTTCAAAATTTAGATTTTTAACTCCAACCCCCCCCCCCAAAAAAAAATCCTAAAAATAGAATTTAAAAAACATTCCTAGGCTTAAAAAGGCCTCAGAATTCCAAATCTGCAATAAAAGAATGGGATCAATTAGTAGCAACAAGGCTTCATAAAGCCCAAAAGTTAAAAAATACCCAAAACAACCATTTTAATCTATTACAACTATTATCTATACTTTAAAATAGGCATAAAATTTTACAAAATACTAAATAAAACTAAAAGAATGATAAAAGTAAAGGAAAAAAGATAGAAGATAAAGTAGTATTTATTGGAAAAGGGCTCAAATATTGGTATAAAGAGCAACTGAGATAGCTTGGAGATGCTCAAGCTTTCTATCCTTAGGATAGTATGCAATAACAATCTTGCTGATATCTGTGTAACTTTTCACCGCTTTGGTCTGCAGGGGGGATTTTCCCTTGATCTTCATGCCGGTCTTGAAGAGGCGGGAAGAGATGGCTTGTTGGGTCTTGTTATGCACCATGGTTTTATTGAACTTAGGCTTATGGACCCTGACTCTTGTAGCAAACTGGCTATGCCACCCTTCAAGGGAATAGGTGGTCTGGATCAGCCTGTCTTTGACTTGCTTATAGTTTTTCTGGGTGATTGAGTCACCGCCTTTTCTGATATGACGTGCTCCTTGGAAAGCTCCAAACCATTGAGTTTTGAAATACTCAATGAAAGGAGAAAAGGCTGCCTGGTTAGCAAGAATATATGGGTGGCAGAGTTGAACAACATAGAAGGCATTGTTCTCCTCCTTTCTTATTAAGGCAAGGGCAAAAAAACCATTGAATAAGTCCTTGGCCTCTTTGAGCCTTCTGCATTGACAAGCTCATGAAGATCTGAGCATTTTTAAAGGCAGCAGCAGAGTGCAAGCCAAAAGTGAAAGTAGCATCCCTGGGGGGAGCTCTTGAATACTTTGATAAAGGCTTTTGACTGAGCCTGTTCAAAATCCACTACCAGATATTCATGGTAGGGAAGGCTTTCTTTATGCTTCTTGGTTGGGGTGGCTTCCTCTTTCTGTGACTAGGCCTTATTCTTGCGCCCTCTAGTCTCCTTGGGATCCTCTTCAATGGTTGGGAGGATCTCATCCAACTTGGCCTTCAAAATTGAAAGAGCACAGTCATATGTTTTCTGCTTCTAATTTGGGAGGAAAAAGAAGATCAGGAGAAGAACTATGTTTCTCACCTGCCTGTGAATGTTCCAAAGATGACTAAATAGCTTTGTGCAGTGGAGAAAGCGCCATCTGTGAGCCAGGTCTTGCATTTGAGAAGGTTGCAAAGATCCTGGAAGGTAGCAAAGCAAATGATTTGCTCATGGGCATGTTGGCTGTTATCATGTAGGAGGAGTCTCTCTTCATGGAGTGAAAGCTTCTGCTCCTCAGTTAGAATCAACTGTTCAATAAATTTAGCACTGCACCTTCAGTGCTCAGAGCATACCTCTGTAATACCCAGTAACAGTAGGTACTACTTGCAGCAGGTATGGCAGGAGATTGGCAAATTGGAAGCCAGTAAGGGCGGTGATGATCAGGTAGATGGTCATCAACCAACAGAAGACCTTAGCATGGAGGTTGTATCTTCTGAAGCTCCCAGCAAAGTACGTTAACACATATTACAAGGAGGTGTAGACCATAATGGACAGCATGGAATGCAGGGACACCAGGGGAGGCCAAGAAATAAAGTAGGAGGAATTGGGTTGCCAAGGGTCATAGTGAGAATCATGACATAGCCCTTCTGGTGAGGGGCTGAAGAACTCTGGTCCTTGTTGGTAGCTTCCAATCACAAGGCAAGCTGTAAGCACAGCTGTGAAGATGAGATGGTTCATCTTCCTTGGATTGGAGGGAGTTGGCGGGGACTAAATAATTTAAAGTTGTCTTAGGTTTTAAGTAAATTTGGCTTAATTGAGGGTATTAGACTCAATAATAGCACAAGCTACCACTGAGGAGGGATCCTTTATTTATAGTGTCCCCCACTGTGAAATTTTTTGCAAGTGGGAGTGAAAACAGGGGATTGGGAATCCCAAAAGTTTAGAAGGTGAGGCTTGGAATTGGTTCTAGAGGATAAGGTCAAACACTTGTTCTTGTACAATCTGTTGTTGATTTGTAAGTTCTTGACTGAGGCCAGTGGGTTCTTGTGGACAAGAGATCATGTGATTGAAAAATATCAAGATACCCTTAGAATCTATTTCTGTCCTGGGGCACAGGATTTGGTTGGAGCCTAGACTCAACCTTGTGACCTGAGAAGCAGCAACCCATTGGTCATGGGAGGAATTATTGCTCACATGTAAAACTTGGGCTTGGATTTCTTCTGTTGGGAAGGAATAGTTTTTAAATTATGAACCCCTATTTCCCCCTTCTTCTGGATGGCAGGCATTTTATGGGAATATTTTCCCTGCATCCAGGGACTTTTCTGATTGGATGCAGGTAATGGGGGCTTCTGATCGGCTGTGGGTTGGGATACGGGGAGCAAGCAGGCCTGCTAGAAGCTGACTGGGCACTGGGAGTGTTGCAACCAAGTTTCCAGACTTGCCTGCTAAAATATCTTACAATACACAGGGGGCGCTCAATGAGTTGCCCCTTGACATATCTAACATTATGGATTAATCTGATGACACTATCAAATGGCAGGTACTTCATCCTAATTAGTAGCGTTACCAATTTGACTTGCTGATCCCCACACAAGTTATTCCTTGGCTTTGAACCTTACATGGAACTTCCCATTATGCCACCCCATTGTGGCCTTGTGGCTTTCCCCATATGGTATATTAATCACAATATTCTACAATAAACAACACCTTATTCTTATTATTCTGTCCTTTCTATTGGACTGTTGTCTTCCCCAATTCCAAATACTGAATCCTCATTGGTTTAGTTGCAACAGGAGGCTGGCAAAGGGTGCTGGCAGGCGTAGTGGGCACCACCTGGATGTTAAATTATTCCAGCAGCTATTAAATTCTGTTTCTTCCTTGGTCTGATTTTTATTTTCCCCAATTAAAGGAGGAAAGTCCTCATTAAGTTTTGCCTCCTTGACTGAAAAAACTCCTTTTCTTTTACAAACTTGTCCTCCAGTGATAATTTGGTTTATGTCAGGAATATTCCTGACAACCTCTGATTTGTGAGATATCTCTGCAATTTGGTGGCACCACCAACAGCAGCAAGTTGGGAGCCGTTCAAATTGAGTAAGGGCATAATTAACTACCTCAGTGAAGGTTTGATCCCTGTGGTTGTGATGAACTGGCGAAGAAACCAGCAAAGCAGTTGGTACAAGGGGTCAAAAGGCTTGGCGCAGTCATGGCCAATAGTCAGGGCTTTGAATCTGGTGAATCTATAGATAGTGAGCCTTGCAGGGCACCCAACATGATCACATTTGTAGTGATGTTGACAGATTGGCTTTTTCTTGTTGTTGCAGCTAAAGCTGTATCCTTTGTATACAAAGCTGGCACCCCTCTTCTAGGTCATTATAGGGTAGCTGGCATGGTATGTGGTGGGCACAGCAAAGGTACCATTTAAATTACATATATTATGTACTGTATTAAGATCTCAGAGCTCAATTTGCTCATCCACTGGAGCAACAGGCTCAGGCTCCTGTTCCTCTTCGGGCTGTGAGGTGGGATCAGAGTGACAATTGAAGTTGAATAACTTCTCTTGGGGATCTGAGGGGGAGTAAACAAAATGTGAGTGAGGAGGGGTTAGGCTGGTTTCCTCTGGTTCAGGTGATGGTGTGGGTGTCTTGGGGGAGCTTTGGCCTTAGAAGACTGCTTCTTTGGGATAGTCTTGGACTTGGTGGCCTTGGACGCAGCTTTGTTGATGGACTTTAGAGGCATCTAAAAGTGAATTAGTATCAAAATATGAGAAATTTGGGGGTTGTTTTTAAAGAGAAAAATGACAATGTTTTAACTATAAAAATAGTCAATATTTTTACATAGAATTGTATAGAAAGTTTTAAAATATGTACTATCAAAATTGCAATGTTTTTGTTTTTTAAAAATAATTTTTATTAGTAACACAAGTATGCAAAACTTTGAGTTTTGACTGAAAACTTGCAGTCAAAATGGAATTTTTGAAGTGACATAATTGAGGTGCTGTAGCTCAAAAACATAGTGTTTTTGACCATTTTTGTCAGGGCCTATAATGTACCATACAAAACCCTTGTCAGAAATATTCCTGACACTTATAGTTGTGTAATCAATAAACTGTCACCCACTGCCACTGAGCAGATGTCTGCCATCAACGTGCAGACATCTGCCGTCACCAAGCAGACGTCTGCCACCAATATGAAGACATCTGCCGCCATAAAGCAGATACACACTGTCACTATGCGGAAGCCCACCACAACCAAGCGGTCACCTGCTATCAAAATGCAGGCACCTGCTGCCACCAAGAAGACGTCCACTGCCACCCCGCAGGCCCCTGCCACCATCAAGCAGATACATGCTGCCGCCATGTGGAAGCCTGTCACAACCAAACTGTTGCCTGCTGTCAACGCACAGGCGCCCACTGCCACCTTGCGGGCCCCCACCGCCACCACACAGAATCCTGTCATAACCAAGCCGTTGCCCACCGTCAACTTGCAGGCACCTGCTGCCACCAAGCAGACGTCTGCTGCCACCACGCAGGCACCCACTGCCACCAAGAAGATGTCCAGCACCACCACACAGGCACCCTCTGCCACCATGTAGAAGCCTGTCACAATCAAGCTGTTGTCTGTCATCAACTTGCAGGCACCCACCGCCACCAAGCAGACGTCCACTGCTGCCAAGCAGATACACACCACCACCACACAGAAGCCCGCCACCACCAAGCTGTTACCCGCTGCCAACACACAGACGCTTGCCGCCATTAAGCAGATGCCCACTGCCACTGCACAGGCGCCCACCACTCTTGCCAGCCCCACCTGCAAGCCATCCTTGAACCAGGCACCCATGGGCCTGCCAGCCACCTACCAGCCTTTGCCCTCCCATGCCAGAAGGCCAGTCCTCATCCACTCCTTTAGGAAATAGCCAGATCTGGAAATCAGGAAAGGAAATTTCCCCAAAGCCAAACTTGGGAGGAACTGCTGCCCAATTTGGGAGTCTACCAAATGGGTAATAGACTGACAGGCTATCCAACAATGGAAATCATGCACTAAATTCAGTAAATGAATTTAGATGCATGAAGAAGACCAAACTTGCACTATGCTAATGCAAACTTGGATCCAGCCAAACCTTCTCAATTATCAGCCACCCAAGCCAATCCAGAAAAGGGAATAACAGATGCAACTCAGACTCTTGGTTCCCCAATGCTATGCCTTCCAATAATCATACCTTGCAGGTCAACTAGTATAAATAAAGACAAGCCCCTCAATGATAGATGTGCTATCATTGAGTAAATACCCTCCTCAATATTATCACATTAATCAATCCTTTACCCAGGATAAGCAAGTAACCTTACTAAATCCATTACCCCTCCCCAAGTCAGAAGATGAACTGTATCATCTTCACAGCTGTCTTGACAGCTTACCTTGGGAAGGGGGCCGCCAGCCAACCTATGCTCAGTTTGGTCCTGAACCACAGGGACCAAAAGGGATACTATACAATGAGCCAAATCACCTCAACTCAATGGTTTTGAGCCCGTGGACACCTCTGGCGTCATCTTGCCCAACTCCCAACTTGACTACCTATGTGATCCCTGCAGCTATGCTACTGTACCTTGTTGTCAGCCTTAGATAATGCAACATCCTTGCCAAAGCCTTCCATCAGGCAGTAAACTTCTATCCAATTGTCTACGCCTTGAACAGCTTTGAGCCACCTAACCTGCATCTTATATTACTAAAGTTTTACCCTCAATACTTCTGTATTACAACCCTATGTTGCATAGGTTCAAGGCCTGCAATGGAGCAATCACACAACCAAACAATTGCGTAGTCAATCACACAGAGTAACCCAAAGGAAACTTTAATTCCAAGTGGAGAATCAAACCCTGGTCAATGCCAAGCCTGAGGACAATTGAAAACTGTCCCAAAGCGAGTGGAAAAGATTTTAATTGGCCCACATCATCTGAAACCCAGAATTGGTGACTTGGGTTGCCAAATGACCCAAAATTCCCCTGAAAGCTTCCCCAGGGCAAAAATAATGAAATAATTCATCTAACTGACAAATTAGGCGTCACCAATGGAACCCAACTTGAGAATAATTCATTGATAACCAATAAGAAGCTGCCAGTAAGTCCAATTGCAGTCTCCTAGCAGGATATAGCTGGGAACACCGGCATCCCCTTTCTTAGTTGACATCTTCATCTAATAAACTTTTGTTGGTTAATGAACACTGAGCATTTATACTTTGCAGTGGTTTATTACATTAGCAAAATTTTTTATACTGCTGTTGCTTTCAAACAGAGAGTACCTCCAGTACCAACGCCAGCGCTGGAAAATGAAGCAACTTCTAGCTGCCACCAACCAACCACCCCCAGCCTTCACCCCATCTCCTAGAGTGCTAGAACAAGATCTAATTCCTGCTCCTGCATCATGCCTCTCCTTCCCTGGTGTTCCTCTGCTCCAACAACTTGTCCAGACAAGCCTAACCATGAATGCTGCCACAGGAGAACTTCCTCTTGTTCCTTCTGCTTCATCATATGATTACAGTAAGCTTGGGTTTGCCTACTTGGCCATGCTGGGGCTCACTGAGCAAGTGATACCCCACATAGGAGTGTGGCGTCCTTGGGCTACAGCTGCTAATTATGTGATGCAGATGGCCCCTGTCATCTACTGGGCCTTCCAGGCATGACCCTTCCCCTTGACTGAAGATTCCTGTCAGGGATCCATTCTTGGGCAGCCAACCCGTTGTTTTCAGGGGTAACTTGGGCCAGGTTTTTTGAGGCAATACCCATCACAAGAGGGGAGCTAACTTAAAAGGGTAAGAGGCGGACTTTCCCATCCATGACCACAGGCCAGAAGCCAGGATTATAGTGTCTATTGCCCCTGTGAGGATGATATACACAATCCCAAACAGCTTGCCAGAATGATTGGTTGGGAGGTTGGGTGAGGAAGTGGGCATAGATTTGGGGTCACAGGCGGTTACATGGGCAGATTGTAAGCAGGGAGATAGTTGAATTTTCCTCTGAACAACTTGGGTGTTGAAAATACCACAGGCCTTGTTGATTGTAACTAATTACAGATTGTATGCAGGCCAAAGGATCAGTTCAAGTATCCTTTCTGGGATGTAACCCTTGTATTCAGACTTTGGAGGGTAGTCAGTAACATGAACGGGTCCAAAGGGTACACCAGAAGGACAGAAAACTGCAGCCAGTGGGGAAGGTGGGCCAGGAGATCTTGAACTGAATTGGTAGATAGCAAATACAAAATAAAGCAATATCTGTGTGAGCCAAAGTAACATAACCTTTATTCAAAAATGGCAATAAGTTTGGAGTGTGGGGTCCTTTAGTCTATATAGCACCCCACCTCCAAACTTAATATTTTCCATGGGAGGTTCATCAGGGCATTGGGAAAGGCAGGCCTGGGGGGACTAGGTGCTTGGGTCTAAAGGCAGCAAAACGGCACTTGGCCCAGGAGTTCTTTCATTGGTCAAGAATCTCAATTTGGCTACCTGATTAACTTGCCTTAGAGTTGTGATCATGGGGTTGGGTTGCAGGGCCATGCCTCTTACTGGGAACAACTCTTGGTTGGCCACTGATGACTTCAAATTCATGAAGCAAATAGTTGCTGCTTCAGTACCTCCATTAAGCGCTGTGATTAGTCTTCCATTTGGGTCATTATTTGTTAGATTAATCTGTTTCCTATTAACTGTGCTACTTAAAACTTTAAAATTTTGTTTTAATTTTCTTATCAATAAATTTAAATAATTACAACAATTTTATCAAAATAAATCTTATTTAATCCTTATTATATAAAAACCTATATTAAATTAATCATTTTCTACTTACAGCTAAATTAAACTGTATTAAAAGCTAGTAACAATCTTATTTCATATACCATTATTTCTTGAAAGCTGATTAGTACAAAATGACATCATTCTAAAAAGAGCAACCTAAAAATACAATAAAACTGATATGATGCTTTTTGTTGGAAATCAAATTGTTGCCTAAAATCTTAGCTTTTTTAAAATATTTAATTTAAAATATAATAATTTTTGAATCCCTCTTTTTAAAAAGAGTGCAGATAGCTTTTTTGCATATTTAATAAATATTAAATAATTTTGGATTTTTTTAAAAAAATCTAGTAAAAAGTTAAAAAAAACTTAAACTAAAATTAAAACTGAACTTTTATTGAAATTTCAGTGATCTCATTTAGCATAAGTAATTTATTCTTAAGTTAGATTTTATAGAAAATATATAATAAGAACTTATAAGAGAGTAAAAGTTTTTCTTTTCAAAATTTAAGTATTTAATATTAATAAAATAGCTTTATACAACTATTTAATAAAATTATATTTTTATACTGTATGCTAGAGATAATATGTATAAAAAAATCAAACATAAAAAAGAATGTATAAAAATCTTGCTTTATGTAATTAAATTTTATAAAGGTTAAAATTTATTTGAACTAAATGGAAAATGATCTTAGTCATTGTATCTATAAAAATAAGATACAAATTTAATTATACAAGCAAATATTTATATGTGATTAGAAAAACATTTTTGTCTTGATAGATTTAAAATATATAAAGTTCATTTTTTAAGAACTGTTAAAAGTTATAATAAACTTAAGTTTATTTAAAAAAAGGTTTTTGAGTTGGTTACTAAAAGTAAGCTAAATATTGATTTATACTTTAAATTTAGTTTACCAATTAAAATATCATACTTTAAGAGTTAATTAGCATATTTTATTTCAAATAATAATTTTATAATCTTACATTCAAAGCCACTTCAAGATACTAAATTGGTATTGAAATATAAAGTTGCAGCACAATTCCAAAAGCTGAGATTAAGGGCTTTCTAATGATACTAGTCTGAGCGAGATTGAAGTACTATTTGTGGAATATCAACAGTTAACCAGAATATAAAAAGGGGTAAATAAACAATGATATCAGACTTCAGGGGTGATATTGATAAATTTAGGAGATCAGTTGGGGGTCAGTTGGGGATTTATGCCTGTAGTGCAAAAGCTCAGCTAACATGGTATTTAAACAGCTCAACTTTACAGAAATTTACTTTACAATCTACACCTTTACTCCTCTCTGATAACTGCACATCTATTTCCAAGCAAGAACTGCCTGAACCAAGACAAGGAACCCAACCACTATCATTATGGAACCTATCAAGTTTGCATCTCAGATGACACCCTTCTTCTCACTGGGGGCTTCTACTAAGAGATAAAGAATCTCTATGCTTAAACAAGCATTCCTTTTTACTGCTGGCAGTGATCTTAACAGCTTTGCTGAGCATTTCTTATTAAAAACAGAGTTTGGAAAAAGTACCTTCTTACCTGTCATACAAAATTCTAAGACAGATGATTTCCTTAACAACCTAAAGGAATTGATGTCAGAGTCCCCTGCCAAGCACCTTCCTTCCCTAAGAGCATTGGTTACATCAAGCTACAGTCTGAAAGAGCTTTGGGATTGTGGATTTAAAATGACAAAAAATGAGTATTCATATTCTAAAAAAATAAAAAATGCTAAAAAAGCATCATTAAATTCAAAAAATAAAAAAGGAAAAAATGATTCAGTAAAGAAAGAAAACATAAAAATATTTTAAAACATATATTAAAAAATTCATTTCCAACTAGCCAATTCACTAAAAAATCCCATGGATTGATTTATGAAGAATTACAAAAAGAGTTGAGTGAATACTCAACTAAAATAAAATACTCATTATTGAAAACAAAAAAAGAAATTTTTAAAGATATGATAATAAAAAACAATATTTCTATTTCACTTTCCACTTTTTATAAGCTTATTCCTAATAATATAATTAAAAGCAAAAAACAAACTGATATGTGTAACATTTGCAACTTAAAAAAGTCATTAGAAATGAAGAAAAAGGATTTGAGTATAAAGAAGTTGTCATTGCCTAAATCTATTAAAGAAAATTTGGAATCTATTGACCTACATGAAAATTTTTATAAGCATCAAAATAAAGAATATATTAGTGATATAAATAATCTTGATAATAATTCATGTGTTATAGTAATAGACTATAAAGAAAACTTTAAAATAGGTGGGGGTCCTATAGAGACAAATAATTGTTTTTATGAGAAAATACCTATTTCTTTATTAGGATTTGCAATTGCTTTTAAAGAAAATGAGAAAATTAAATATGAGTATCATGACTTTTTATCTGAAATTTTATCTCATGACTCTTTGTTTTCAGGTCAGTGTTTGATAAGTCTGCTTAAAAATAATAAATTTAAGAATATTAAAAGTATAAAGTTTGGACTGATAATGGTAATCATTTCAGATCTTATGAATTCTTATATTATCTTTTTAAAGAGGTACCTAAAATTATAAAAGGAACAATTAAGTTTAATAGATTTGTTGAGTGTCATGGCAAAAGTATTGTTGATGGTCATTTTGGTGTATTATCTAAAATATTTAAACAATTGGAAAATGAGATGTATATAAAAAATATAAATGATTTCAAAATAGTTTTTGAGAGAGAGGAAGAAAAAAAGGGTCTATATGAGACACTTGTAAATAATTCAGATGTTTCCCAAAAAATCTTTTTTCACATCTATGATAGAAAATCTAGGCCTAAAAAAGCTGGCTTGAAGTCAAAGCATTTTATGTTAATCTTTCATATTTAATGAAAGATGGTGAGCTGTATGTTTCTCCTTTGACATTTGAGGATGTTGAGGAGTACTCCAAAATAAACTATTGTGCAAAGTTCTGCACAGATGACAGAGAAACAAAGAGAGCTGATACTACTAAAGGATTAGTAGGACATGTTCATGAAGTTGGATGCATAACAAAAACTTATATTTCACATAGGGTAAATAGTCTTTTAAATAAAACAACTTTTTTTCTAAAAATAACTAAGAAATTAATTATATGAGCCAAAGATAGGGTAATAGCAATTATAGCTTTGGGGTGGCTATTACTCTCCCATGCAACTCATATATTTAATTCTTGGCTTATTAAAATAGAAATAAGATTTATTTCTATTATTTGTATATTTTACACTATTAAACTTTTCTTCAGTAAACTAAGCATTATACTAATGTTCAAAAAACATAAGTTTATGACTTAAATGATACCAAAGAAGTTAAAAGGCTTTGAAATGCTTAAGCTGGCGCCTTGGCTTAATCTAACAAATAATGACCCATTTGGTGCAATGATTTCCTTGGTATGACATGTTTCACCACACAGACCAACATTCTTGGTATTGGCTTACAGGGGCTTGATCTCAGAAAGACACAGGCAGGCAGGCTCTTGGTTCACAGGGCTAGCGGCCTGCAGGGATTTAGGTTCAGGGTTTGAATCTTGTCCTTGGGCCCAGGTTTTGAGGGGTAACCAATTGTCAATCCTGACATCATCCCCTTCTTCCCCCAAGGGCCCTCCCTTCTGGTCCTTTTTGTTCAGATAGAGTTGGACAGCTTCTTGGGCATTAGCTGGGTTGCTCAGCAGTTCCCAAGTGCTTTTCTCTAGCAGGTATCCTTTCCATTTGATTTATTACTGGGGTTTTTGGTAGTGGATTTTGTCACCATGTATTTATTCAACTTCATATTCCTTAGAGCGGCCTATTTGGATGGATGGGGGGCTGTCTTAATCTGTTGGTGGGGAAGCAAGTTCCCATCCTTTTTAAACAACAGGGATTGGTGGAATACATCATGAATCTTTCAGGAGGGGGTAGGTCTAGATTGTAGGCAATTTTCCCCACTAGTTTGGTGATCTTGTGGGGGCCACTTCTTCTGTGAGCTAACTTCCTGCAGGGCACATGCAGAAGTACATTCTGGGAGTCTAGGTATACTTTGGATCCAACTTTTAAGGGTTGGCCTAAGGTTTGTTTGAGGTCAGAAAATGCTTTATATGTTTGTGATACTTGGTTCAGGTTAGTCAAGCATGTTTTTTGTGTTGTGAATCTGTTCAATCCAGGAGCGCCAGTGGTGTTTGATTCCTTCTAGCCAACATGGGGGTCCCAGGTGGGGTCAAACCCATAGTTGGCTTTGAATGGGGACATGCCTGTGGAGAGGTGATCTTTACTGTTGTAGGCAAACTGGGCCATGGGGAGCATTTTGACCCAATTGTCCTGATCAGCGTTGGCATAGCATTGAAGGTATTGTTGAGAATCTGGTTCACTCTTTCAGTTTAGCCATCTGTCTGTGGGTGGGAAGAGTAGATACACAGCACTTGATTTCCAAGTCTTTCATCACCTGTGTCCAGTAGTTTGACGTGAATTGGGGTCCTCTGTCTATGATGATTTCCTCAGGTGTTCTGTGTTGAGTGAGGATGTGGTTGTGGAAGTGTTGGGCTGTCTCTGCTCCTGTGAAATTGGTGGTGGTTGGTAAAAAGTATGCCATCTTGATGAAGCAATCTACCATGACCAGGATTGTGTTGAACAAGAGTAATGGGGGCAGTTCCACAATGTAGCCCATGGAAACAGATCTCCAAGGTCCATGGGTATATTCAAGGGTCTTAGAAGTCCTTCAGGTTTGTTTCTGCAAATTTTGGTCTGTCCTCAGGTTTCACACCCCTTCAGGTACGTGCTTACTTCTTGGTCCATCTTTGGCCAGGCAAAGCTCCTTCTAATGCTCTGGAGGGTCTTGAGCCTCCCTAGGTGTCCAGCCATCTCAGAATTGTGATAATCTCTCAATATGTTGGTCCTGATGCTTCCTTCTGGCACAAATATTCTGTTGTGCAGCATTAGTGTTGTTCCCTTCAATGAGTAGCCTTTTTGGTAATGGGAGCTATCCAAGGATTTGAAAGGTCAGCAATCATGGTTTTGGTGAATTTGTTGAGTGATTGGGTCTTAATTACTTCTGGTTTGCTGGCCCTGATCTTTATCAATCCCATATGGATGCCTAGGATAGCTGGGTCCAAGAGTACTTGAGTGTTGTGGTTGCAAGTTTCTATGTGGGTGGTGCCAGGTCAGTTCTTCTACTCAGGGTGTCAGGTGCTACATTCATCTTTCCTGGCTTGTAGTCTATGATCAGGGCGTTTTTGAACAGTTCTAAAGCCCATCTTGCTTGTTGTTGGTTGAGCTGTTGTGGTTTGAAGAAATAGACCAAGTTCTTGTGGTCTATCAGGACCTTTACTAGGAATTCAGCGCCACAGAGGTACTGGCGCCAATGTTTCAGGGCCTTCATAATGGCTAGCATCTCTTTGTCATAAATTGGATAGTTCCCTTCTGCAGGCAGCATCTTCTTGGAGTATTTGCTACAGGATGTAGCATACCATCCCCCCCTTCCTGAAGAAGGAGCCCATCCACTGCAAAGTTGGACAAATTGGTTTCCAACACAAATGGCTTGGAGGGTTTGGGCATGGCCAGGACAGGGGCAGAGGTGAATGCAAGTTTCAGGGTCTCAAAGGCGGTGGTACAATCCAGAGTACAGGCAAAGGTGACCTTGTCAGAGCAAAGGCAGGTCAGGGGGGGGTAATGTGAGAAAACATTTTGGATGAAATCCCTGCAATAATTTTCCAGGCCCAAAAAACTTCTCACAATTTTTCTGCATTTGGGGGTCAGCCAGGAGGTCACAGCGTTCACTTTATCCTGGGCAATTGCAAAACCTCCAGTTTTCACTACATAGCCCAGGAATTCTACTTCTGGTTGGAAGAACTCACACTTCTTGAGCTTTGCGTGTAAGTTTGATTGGGAGAGTTTGTTCAGGATTAGATCTAGGTGGAGTAAGTGCTCTTCATGGGTCTTGCTATAGATGAGGATGTTGTCAAGGTAGGCCATACAGAACTGGTCAAGGTATTTGCCCAATACTGTGTTTATCATGCTCTGGAAGGTGCTAGGGGCGTTGTATAGTCTGAATGGCATCACCAGGTATTTGTAGAGTTCATACCTGGTCTTGAACGCCATTTTGTATTTGTTGCCCTCTTTGATTCAAATTTGGTTGAACACATCTCTAAGGTCAATCTTGGAGTACACCTGGGCGCCTGCCAGCACATCACACAAGTTGTCAGTGTTAGGTATGGGGTAGCAATTATTTACAGTTATCTTGTTCAATTTCTGATAATTAACGCACAGGCGCATGCCACCGTCTTTCTTGCCCACAAACAGCATTGGTGACAAACAAGGGCTCTTGGACACGCAGATGAAGCCTTTCTTGGTCATTTCTTCAATATATGCCTTGAGAGCCAGCTGCTCCTTGTGATTGCAGCTATATATAGGTCCATGTTTGGGTTCAGTGCCAGGCAGGAGGTCAATAGCATGATCATACTTGGTGTGTTCAGGGAGACAGGTGGCTGACTCTTTGCTGAATATGTGGGTCTGTTTTCCTAGGGGAAGCAGGGAGGACGTCCATGTTTGGTTCAATCTGTATGGTCATGAGCCTTTGGGTGGGTTCCTTGGGGTTTGTGCAAAAGGGAACAGTGTTGCGGGTACCCTTATCACCTAAGGTGATGTTATGTTCTTGGTAGTTGAGGATGAGGCCATGCCTGTCTGACCAGGAGTCCTCTTGAATGAGGGGGTGTGGTAGGCCTTTAAACAAGATGAGAGATGATGAGTATGTGTTTTTTCCTATTACCAAGGGTAGTTCTTGTTCACATTCATATCCTGCATCTTGGTGCTGTTTCCCAAGATGATCTGTAAACAATTCTCAGAGACGGGCAGGCTTAGTTCTTGGGCTAAGTCAGCGTCAATGAAACTCTCATCTGCTTCAGTGTCAATGAGTGCCTTTAGTTTTTGGATTGTTTCTCCAACGTTCACAGATACTAGGATGAACTTGTAAGACTGTGAAGAAGTGTTTATTTGGGCCAAAGAGACAGAAGCAGGGGTTTTCTTAGGGCAGGCTCTGGTCAAGTGCCCTGCTTCATGGCAGTGGAAACAGAGTCCTTCTCTGTAGTGTCTTTGAAGTTCCTCAGGGGTCATCCCCCCTCTATTGGGTGTGGTGGCTTGGGTTTGGTAGGTCTGGGAGGGCCTAGCATTCTCTTGATTCATGCTGAGGCCCTTGCATAAGGGGACCAGGTCTTCCAAGCCAAGGGTAGGCGGGTGGTGCTTCAATAAGTCCTTCATGACTGGGTTCACTCCCTTTTGGAAGATGATGGCTGACAATTTATCCTCAAGTTGAGTGCGGGTCTTCAGTTTAAGCAATTTGTCAATTATGCTTGGATGGGTTGGGGGCCTTGTTGAATTTCCAACAGGGAGTTCAGGGCGTAGTATCTAGTGTTGTGATCTTCCCCAGTGGCCATCAATTCTGCCTCAAACTTGGCGTAATCTAAGCAGAATTCTACGTCTTCAGCTGCGGCCTTGTCAAACCAGTCTAAGGCGTCCCCCAATAGCGTCAAAGCAACCTCAAGGATCTTCTTGGTGTCACTGGCATAAGAGGGATTGTTGTTTTGGAAAAGCAGGCAGAAGACCAGCATGGTGCGTTGAGCTTCCTCAAGCGTGAGTTTCCCATCAGAGGCATCTCTACCATTGTGAGGGACTGATTCACAATCCCATTTTGCACTTGGGAGGAGGGAGCTTTATTGGTGTCAGCGGTAATGGCATTGGTTCTCTTTGGGACATTTGGGTTCATATTTTTCCACATGGAAGAGATCAGGTTTGTGGTCATCTTATAGGTATAATAAGTGATTATCAATTGCAAAAGCATACAAGATGCCCAAGAAATAACAACATCTTGGGGCTCAGGGTACCAGGTTCAAAAAAAGATTGGCATAATGTCAAGGATCCAGTCTTGGGCAGCTGGCCTGTTTTTTTAGGAGTAACTTAGGCTGGTTTTTTTTGCAAGCAATGCCCACCACAAGAGGGGAGCTAACTTAAAAAGGTAATATGCATACTTTCCCATCAAGGACCACAGGCCGGCAGCCGGGATTATAGTGTCTATTGCCCCTGTGAGGGTGATGTACACAATCCCAAACAGCTTGCCAGAGTGGTCAGTCAGGAGGTTGGGTGATGAAGCGGGCATAGGTTTTGGGGTCACGGGCAGTTCCATGGGTAGGTTGTAAGCAGGGAGATAGTTGAATTTCCCTCTGAACTCCTTGGATGTTGAAAATATCCACGGGCCTTGTTGGTTGTATCTAACTGCAGATTGTATGCAGGCCAAAGGATCAAGTTCAAGTATCTTTTCTGGGGTGTAGTCCTTGTATTCAGACTTCAGAGGGTAGTTGGTAAAATAGACAGGTCCAAAGGGTACATCAGGAGGACAGAAAACTGCATGTGGTGTGGCAGGAGGGCCAGGAGATCTTGAGCTGAATTGGTAGATAGCAAATACAAAATGAGGCAATAGCTGTGTAAGCCAAAATAACATAACATCTATTCAAAAATGGTGATAAGTTTGGAGTGCAGGGTCCTTTGGTCTATATGGCACCCCGCCTCCAAACTTAATATTTTCCATGGGGGTTCATCAGGGCATTGGGAAAGGCAGGCCTGGGGGAACTGGTGCTTGGGTCCAAAGGCAGCAAAACAGCACTTGGCCCAGGAGTTCTTTAATTGGCCAAGAATCTCAATTTGGCTACCTGATTAACTTGCCTTAGAGTTGTGATCATGGGGTTGGGTTGCAGGGCCATGCCTCTTCTTGGGAACAACTCTTGGTTGGCCACTGATGACTTCAAATTTATGAAGCAAATAGTTGCTGCTTCAGTACCTCCATTAGGTGCTGTGATTATTCTTCCATTTGGTGCAAGGATTTCCTTGGTATGACCTGTTTCACCACACAGACCAACATTCTTGGTATCAGCTTGCAGGGGCTCAATCTCAGAAAGACGCAGGCAGGCAGGCTCTCAATCCACAGGGCCAGCAGCCCACAGGGGTTTGGGTTCACGATTCAAATTTTTCCCTTGGGCCGGGGTTTTGAGGGGTAACCAATTGTCAATCCTGACAGTTCCCCTGGGAGTCACCCAAGTCATGACATTTTTTTATATTAAATTTACAAATTTTTGGTGGAGCTACCTCAATTGGGTTAAAGAGTAAAACTTGGATATTTCAAAATCAGCTTATACAACTGGGGCTAAAAAGTACCCAGTTGTTTAGGGGAGGCCAAAAATATATATTTGTAAAGTTTCATAAATTTCTTACATTTTTTATTGGTATGGTTTTTAATATCAATTTTTTCTTTTGAAAAGTGGAAAGAAAGAATTGCAGTGGGGGGATCAAAGTAGTTTAGCCTGGCGTCATATGTAATTTCCCCTTATTTTCCCCATTCATTCTGAGCATTGAATTAGTTGGGTGATATGAAACCAGGTGGAATTTGAAGTGACATTGACAAAACTACAGGCTCAACCTGCCAGCAAGGTTCTAACCAAGCGGGTTTGTGACCTGCAATCCAATTACCCAGTCACTTGAAGCCAGACTAGGAAGTCAACTTGTATTACCAAATTCAAAAACATGAATAGATGATGATCCTTTACAGTGGATACCTCATTTTGGCGCTTGACTTGTTATAAGGATCAAGCCACCCCCTTCTTCCATCCAACTGTGTGATCACCAATTATGTTCCAGCTATCCATTGATTCACATGAACTATATAATCACTATCTCCCAATAAAGATTATTATCTAGCTTCTAAATATTTTTCTCTGTGTAACTCTGCTAAAACAGCACAGTTACAACATTGGTAGAACAGGTAGGTTCTCCATCCTACCTTATATTGAAAAATTCCGCCTGTTGCCCGCACACGCCGCGGCCAAAAAATCCTCAACAGAATTATGTCTGGCCTCCTGCCCAACTGGACTCTGTACACTCCTGGTACCGCAATACCTAATGGTTTTGTCCTATACCAAAACATGGTGATCCCGCTACCTGCCTTCAATGCCATGTCTGCACAAGGGGTTCTTTCAGGCTCTGCCATCAATGCCGCAACCAGCCAACAAAACCACCATGCCTGCCTATGTAGCTCAAAGACTACAAAGCACTGCCTTCAGACCTTTTGCCGGGGCCAACAACAACAACACCGCCACATGGATCCAGTCCTCCCAGAGTAAGCTAGCTCAGATGGAATGCTCACAGCAATTTTGGATTGCAGAGATTTCTATTTGCCTGACCCATGATGCTGGCACCTGGTGCAACAAGTGGCACAAAGAGCACACTGACAAGAACTGGGATACCTTTAAGCAAGACTTCCTGACAAGATTTGTGCTTAAAGATACAGCGCTCATGATTGTTTGCCAAGTAAAGAACCTGACCCAGACAGGCACTGTAAAGGAACTCACCCGCGCCTATGAAGAACTCTGCCTTTGTGCACCCTCCAACATGGCCTTTGACACCCAAGCCACACACCTCATGTACTACAACACTCTCAAGTTGCACATAATGAGACATGTGAACCTGGATCAGGCGACCAACCTGCAAAGCCTATACCGTGAAGCAAAAAAAGTGGAACAGGCATCCAACGCTCTGCACAAGGCACAAACTGGGAAACAAGAAAGACCCAAGGATTCCCATCCAAGAAGATGCTCCCCTCAACCACCTCCTGGAGGCAACGGAAGCAATGCCAACCACAAGCCCACAGGTTCCAATAGACATGGAAACAGAAACAATGGCCAGTCAAACCAGACCCATTTCCGTATCACTGCCACGCAAGGCAACCCAGATGAGGGAAAAGCCTGGGGAGAGCACTAAGCAAGCCAAGCTCTCCCCACACAACTCCTGACTTGCCCAACAATGAATACTGACCCAAGGACGTGGACCAATGCCCAATGATCCAGATGCCCTCAGATGACCCAGTACTGTACACTATTACCAGACATCCTAATAAATTGATGTCCTATCCTTTCTTCTTTTGCAGTTACACAGGCTCAGCACTCTTGGACTCAGGTGCAGACCAAACCTTAGTCAACAGCAGCTTTGTGAATAAGCTCAAGCTGGCCACTAATCCTTCACGGATTAAAAATGTGGTCCTGGCTGATGAACACCACATTGCCGTGATAAAGGAAACTGCCCCCTTCTCTGTCATGCTTGAGAATCTCCACTCCACCATTCAAGGTCCCGTCATTGACTTTCCCAAGTTTGACATTGTACTGGGACTAGACTGGTTACAAAAGAACAACCCTCACATAGACTGGACAACCTCAGTATTGACCATCAGGCGTGAAGGTGTCAACCACCAGATCTACCCTAACTGTGGACCAACTACTACGCAATCACATCTTTGTGCATATCAAAGAGACCCAGGGCAAGAAGAAAGATTTGAGAAAATTGACTGAGACTCCTGCCAGTACAAGATCATACACTTCAAAGACTACCAGGACACCTCCACGCCTCAGGACCGCGACATTGTGGCCTGCCACCCAGAAATCTTTAAGGAAGTGTTACCTGGGCTGCCTCCTGAGAAGCATATTCAGAAATCTATCTAACTCAAGGGAGCTGTACCCAAGGTGCACCCTATCTACAGTCTGACCCTAAATGAAGACAACACCTTACGCGTCTACCTCAAGGAAGCATGGGAAAAATGACTTATCTGCCCCTCACAGTCTCCCTTTGGGGCTGCCGTATTCTTTATGGCTAAGAAGGACAGTACCTTACGCCTGGTCACAGACTACCACGCCCTAAACAAAGTTTGCATTAAGAATTATTACCCACTACCACTGATTGAAGACCTCTACAATGCCTTGGGAGGAGTCACTGTATTCTCCAAGATTGATCTAACCGCAGGCTACAATCAGATTTGTATCAAGGAGGAAGACATCCCCAAAACAGCCTTCCACACTAAATATGGCTCCTACAAATGCCTGGTGCTCAACTTTAGCATGACTAATGCTCTGTCTGCCTTTGTAACCTTCATGAACAAAGTATTTGCACCCCACATAGACAAACATGCCCTAGTGTACCTAGACAACATTACGTCTACAGTCCCTTGATGGAACAGCACCACAAAGACCTGGAGGCAGTATTTGCAACCTTGGCACAACACAAACTGCTGGCCAAGCCCTTCAAGTGCCAGTTCTTCTGTGAGCAACTACCCTTCCTGGGAAATCTAGTCTCAAAGGACGGCATCAAACCCGACAGTCAAAAGATACAGGCTATCTGCAAGATGCCACCACCCAAGGATAAGTTGGAACTCCGCACCTTCTTGGGAATGGTGGTCTATGTACAACGCTTCATACCTGACTGTGGCGTCTTGACTGCCTCTTTATCCCCCATAAATGGCGCCAAATCTAAGTTTGTGTAGACCCCCCAATGTGACCTCTGTTTTAGATGCCTCAAAAAGAAGCTCATAACAGCTTCCATCCTGCAATATCCCAAACGTGATGGGGAATACCAGATGGAAACCAACTCCTCAGATACATCCATTGGGGAAGTACTACAAATCAAAAATAGTGACGGTGAATTCCTGCCCATAGCCTAAAAATTGCAGAAATTGACAGATGGCAAGTGTCAATATCCTATCCACAACAAGAAACTGCTGGCTATTGTGCACTGCCTAGTCAAATGGCGCTGCTACCTAGAACACCAGAAAGAATTTACAGCATTAACCAATCACAAGTCACTCATCTATTTCAAGACCCAAGCAAATCTTTTGCACCGCCAAGCAAAGCGGATGGAACTATTTGAGAGCTTTAACATGCTCATCCAGTACAAGCCTGGGGCTGAGCTTGCCATGGCAGACACCCTGTCCCGTCTATATGTCTGTGCTTCAAGAGGAGAGAATGGGCTCAACCCAGACTGGCCTCTCCTGGTATTATAAACAAAAGACATAGGGTTCCCCTGGGCACAACCAACATAACCAAATAAACAGTCATTAAGAATGAACATCTCTTTGCTGACGTATATGGGACTATTCATAGAAAGATGACTGACTGCACAACCATTCCCTACATCCCCACACTTCAGAAAATCAACTCTATCCTTCACTATCACAGAGACCTGAGACATACCAAGAGCCAAAACCTATATGAGTTTCTTAAACATAAGGCCTGGTGGCCAACCTTATATTGCAATGTTCAAGAAGTTTTAGACCAATGTGAGGTATGCAAAAAGTTTGCCAAAAGCAAAACCCCGCCCAAGTTGGTACTTCCCATCTGCACACAACTACCTTTCAAAGTATGGGCTCTTGACATTGTTGGCCCCATGCCAGGAAAACACAGCAACAAGAAATAAATCATTACCACCATTGACTTTGTGACAAGATGGCCAGTAGCCCAAGCAGTAAAGGCACATAATGGCAATGACATTTGAAAATTTATTGGCAAAGAAATAATCAGCAAGTTCAGAAAGCCAGAACTCCTGATAACTAATGGAGGCAAAGAGTTAACCTCCAAAAACACCAACATAAACCTCACCAAGAATGGGGTCAAACACACTGTAACAACACCATACCACCCACAGGCCAATGGACACGTAGAGCGGCTTAATGGTAGCCTTGTGCAAGCCTTAGCCAAACTCACTGCTGGGAGACCTGAAGATTGGTATAAGCAGCTACCAACTGCACTACTTGTATGTCAAACCCAAGTGTTCAGATCCACCGGGAAAAGCCTGTTTAAACTGGTATACAACACAGCCAAATATCATTCAAGCATTGACAAGACCTAAACTGGAAATTCCAAGTGAAGTCCCCCCACGCTCAGACCCTCAAGTAATGGGTGCTAATTGTGAACAAACAGCCAAAGAGGATGAACATCTGCAAAAAACATTTGTTCCCATCCGCAATAGGCATGAAGTTGGGGACAAAGTATGGGTCATGAATGTTGATAAGAGCAAGTTACAACCTGAAAAAGTGGGGCCAGTGATCATTCTAAAGGTAAACAACAATAACACTTACCTTGTGCAAGGGCTTGGCAAACGTAAGCAAGACAAGACCCTACACCATGACCGCCTACAACCCTGCAAAGCAAGACAGAAACAACTAGAAACCGCCCTACCCGCTACAGAACAGCAGCTAGTTCAATACAGCGCCCAGGCTCCTGACAACCTCCCTGAAAACCTGCCCCCAGGGGAGGCCAACCTTCAGCTGGGGGGTGTTAAAACAGCAGGCTTGATCTGCCAGCAAGGTTCTGAGCAAGCAGGTTTGTGACCCGCAATCTAATTATCTGGTCACTTGAAGCCAGACTAGGAAGTCAACTCAAATTACCAAATTCAACAACATGAACAGATGATGATCCTTTACAGTGGATACCTTGTTTTGGCACTTGACTTGTTATCAGGATCAAGCCAAACCCTTCTTCCATCCAACTTTGTGATCATCAATTGTGTTCCTGCTATCCATTGATTCACATGAACTATATAATCACTATCTCCCAATAAAGATTATTATCTAGCTTCTAAATATTTTTCTCTGTGTAACTCTGCTAAAATAGCACAGTTACAACAACATAAATTGAAACAGTGTAATCACCCCCTTCCATATTAAAATCACTATTAAAATATTTTATTAAGAGAACCCTTATCAACATATTCATGTATAATAAGTCTATAAATTACATATAGAAAAACTGTTTTTTTACCCAGCAATGTCAATCACTAGTAGGACTAGCATAGTGGCGTTATTTTAGGTTTTTATTAGTATAAGTGTCTTGGATTAATACTATAGAAACATCTTCTGGTACTATACAACAGGCTTTATATTAGTTGGGGTAAGCTTATTTTAGTTAAAGATAAATAATGTGATTCAAAATGACGTAAAGTTGAGATGGTGTAAACACGCTCCACACTAAGTGATTTCATATGTAAATAAAGTTAGCAAAATAAGATTTAATTAATCTGACTCAAAGTGAAAAAATTGAGATGGCGTAAATTTGAGATGCTACATTATAAAAGTATATGTAATTTTAAACTATTTTATTGTTGTTTTTATTTTTTGTGATTAAAAATCACTAACACAAAAAATGCCATCTCAAATTTAATTTGAGATAGCGTAAATTGAAGTGCCTTTTTGAGATGGTGTGTCTTACCTGGAATCAAAAGTTGCATGTTGATCTCCTACCACCCAAAAACTGATGGACAAAACAAAAAAGTCAACTGAATCTTGGAACAATACCTCTGGTGGTAAGCCAACACAGACCAATAAAACTGATCAGAGATGCTACCCATGACGTAATACACCTATAACAGCAAAGACCACACATCTACTGGTATGTCCCCCTTTAGGGCCAACTATGGGTTTGATTCATCATGGGACTCCAGTATTAGCATCAAGGAAAAGAATACAGCAGGGCAAACTTGGATCAAAAAAATGCATGGCACCCAAGGAACCTGTCTTAGGAACCTAACCTGCCCTGTCAAGACCTACAAAGTGCTTGCTGACAAGAAAAGGATCTCTGGGAAACCCTTATAAATAGGCAACAAGGTCTATCTTGACTCCCAGAACATCCCCTTGCATGTGTCTAGTAGGAAATTGGCCCACCACTGCTGCAGACCTTACAAGATTGTTAAGTAAATAGGGGAAGTGACATACAAACTAAACCTGCTGTTGACTTAGAAAATCCACAATGTCTATCACCAATCCTTTCTATTTAAGAAAGAAGGAACCTCCTTTACCCTCCAAAAGATCAAGTTCAATCCCCTGCCTATCTAGGAGGGAAGCACAAATGAATATAAGGTCAAATACATCCACAGAAACCACTTGCACTACAAGACTCCACAGTACTATGCCAAATGGGTAGGTTACCCCCCAAAGAGAGCACCTG
The DNA here is from genome assembly GCA_014839935.2 of Entomophthora muscae. Lineage (NCBI taxonomy): Eukaryota > Fungi > Entomophthoromycota > Entomophthoromycetes > Entomophthorales > Entomophthoraceae > Entomophthora > Entomophthora muscae. Next base: position 64,962 of record QTSX02007306.1, read on the forward strand.
GGAACCTGTCTCCAACCTGTCTAATGTACACAGAGCCATACAGCAATACTTGGACAGAAAAGCAAGTAATAAGGGGAGCCCTGGGAGAGAAGGGGATGATGTCACAATATCAAACTCCTATTAAAAATGTATGTGGAGGAATCCCAACTACAGGATTTGAACCCTGAAACTCTGCAGGGGGCCAGTCTGCAGGCCCATCTGCCTGATTGCCTGCATTTTTCTGGGCTCAAACCAGAAACAAATTTGATTTCAGGGAAACTCCTGAGACCTACCAGCTTGGAGCCATCTACGCTGAAGCCCTGCCTGCAGAAGGATTCTGTTAGCCCCGCCAATGAAAGCACTGACTTGAGCAACAATCCAAAGATAACTGGGGCCACTGCAGAGGGGGGAATGAAAAAAATTCCCTTATAATGTGGGCCACCAGAGGATGACAAATCCTTGGGCTCAAAGGAGAAATTTGAGTTTCCCTATTCCAACTTGACCAATGATAGAATCTCTAAGCAGGACATACCAATGGTTTCCAAACCCTGGAAGATGGTACCACCTGGCCTGAGGGGGTTTGCAAAAGTTTTCCCATGGCAGATGGGCATACTTATACCCTGGGCCACCAGGAAGTTGCCCATTTTCATTCTTGCAATAAAGTGATATGAGCCTTTGGTTCAACTGGTTCATCCTGTATTTTATTTTAGTTCTATTTTATTTGCAGCCTAACCTCTGCAGTGCCGTCTCATATACCAATCAACCCCAAGAAATTGCAGAACAATCACCCAAACTATATTGTCTACCAGGAGCACCCTTTGGCCCTGTAAAATTTGCTGAATATCCATCTAACTTAGCGTATTCAGATTTTAACTTAGAGGAAATCCTACTCTACAACCCCAAGACCAAGACCAGAAAGACTGAAGTCATTGGCAGAGAAGTAGTCTGGATTACTGTGCCCCCTGCTGTTCCAAGAAAAATACAAATACAACTACCTGCCACCTACCTAGTACCAATGACCCCACCCATTACTCTGCAGCCCAACAGCCCAAAGGAATCAGTTGCAACCAATGAATCCACCTCAATTCAAATATTTGGGGTGATTTACATCACCCTTTTTGGCCCATTAATTCCATGGTGCCCACCAGCGGGCCCTGGGCCATCCTCGGTAAATCATTATCCTACATTGTAAAGTTAGCTCTAATCCTGTGGTGGGCCCTTCCTTCAGGGCCTGTGGGCCTTCTGCCTGAAAGTTCTCAGGAACCCCCGCAGGATGGATCCATGACAAATAGATTTTTTCTGGTTTTGTAATTTTTGGGGAGATCTAGTTTATTATAACAACTTTTTTATGACCTAGAGATCTTTGTATCAAAATCCTGTTTTTTTGTTTTCAGTATAATCAAGATGTAATAATGTTGCAACCAAGTTTCCCTCCTTGCCTGCCAACGTATCTTACAATACAAAGGGGGCGCTCAATGAGTCACCCCTTGACATATCTAACAACATGAACCAATCTGATGGCAATATCAAATTGTGGACACTTTCTCCTAATTAGGAGTGCTACCAATTTGACCTGCTGATCCCTGCACAAGTTATTCCTTGGCTCCAATCCCTACATGGAACATGCTACTATACCACCCCCTTGTGGTCTTGTGGCTTACCCCATATAGTATATTAATCACAATATTCTACAATAAGTAATACCTTATTCTTATTATTCCTGTCCTTTCTATTAGACTGTTGTCTTCTCCAATTCAAATACTGAATCCTCATTGGTTCAGTTGCAACACAATAATCAATACCTTATTCTACTCATTCTTGTCCTTTCTATTGGACCATTGTCTTCCCTAATCAAATACTGAATCCTCATTGGTTCAGTTGCAACACAATAATCAATACCTTATTCTACTCATTCTTGTCCTTTCTATTGGACCATTGTCTTCCCCAATCAAATACTGAATCCTCATTGGTTCAGTTGCAACACAATAATCAATACCTTATTCTACTCATTCTTGTCCTTTTTATTGGACCATTGTCTTCCCCAATCAAATACTGAACTCTAATTAGTTCATTTGCAACAATAACTTCTTTATAAACTGTATGTTTTTTAGGGCATTGATGTCAAAAAACTATGCTGCATCTAAGAAATTTACATTTATTCCACTGTTGATTTATCACAGTGATATTTATCCATGAGTTTGAGCCTTTTTATTGTGATTTTTATCTTTAGTCTTTCTTTTAGTTGCTGCCGCTTTGTGGTGATTAGGGCTCATTTATAAGAGAAATACACATGATTAAAATTGGCCCTGGTAATATATACAGTATTTTCAGAGCTGTGATAATAAAAAATCAAGCCAACCTAAAGTGAAATTCAACTCAATTTAAAATAATTGGAGAGAATCCAAATCTATGGTAGTTTAATATAAATTCATTCATTTTCAAAAAATTTACTGAGTTTACTTTGGTTTAGGTTGAATTTATTTTGTTTATCCTCACAGCTCTTCAATCTACTGTAAAATTTAAATGCAATCAAAAATTGAAATTAAATATTATATATTCTGAGAAATTTATAGAAGGTATAATGCAAAATTTAATAATGTAATGGATTATTAAACTAAAAGCAAAGTTTGGTAGGCTGAAACTGCATGTGTGTATTTCTCATATACCAGCCATTGGTCAAGTTGACATAAAAGTGATGGTTTTCTTTGAGAATAGCTGGTATATTCTTCACACTCTCTTCAAACCTTATAATATTATCTATGATATAGCTTTCAAGGCAAGCATGAGCTTTGAACGAGTTGGCCTGTGACATGAGGAATACATGGTCGTGGATTACATCAGAAATGGCAAAGTATTTATCCAAAGACCCCTGAAGAGATATATTGAGATCCAGTAATGATTCTTTGATTAAATCTTGAAATGAGTCAGGAGGGAGTTCTCTTAATATAACGTCCAAATATATATCTGTAATTTCTTTCTTGTGGTCTTGAATGAGTTGATGGGTAATATGTGTAAAGTAAATAAAGACTATATCAAGCTGAGAAATACTCTGGGCTAAACGCATGTATTTTTCTTGGAGGATTTTCTTCTTCTTTATAATTTGAGTGATGCTAGGGCATATGATATCAAAGACAGGAGGTTTATGAAAATCTTGAATTAAACCTACTTCCTTATTTTTAAGACCAGGGTCAATATGTGAAGCTTTACTTCCAAATCTTACAGTAGGGTGGCGTAGAGTTTTAGCAAAACTTGAAGACACCAACAAAAGAAATACTACTAGAGAGTTCATATACTTTCATCTTTGAAGAACTCCTTTTTATACTATTTCAAGCAACATATACCAAGCAATGCTTTTGTCTTGTGAAGAAATCTAAGGCCCAGAGTGAAACTCATTTGGAATATTAAATAACTTCTCAGTGTGGCTAGAATTATTTGTACAGTGGCTCCAAATTGGATTTAGACCAATATTCGGTGGCAAAAAGTTATTTAGCTGACTTCAGAAAAGGCATGTTTTTAAAACATCAGTAAGATATCTATTTTTTAGTAAATAAATTTATAGCAACAAATAAATATTAAAAATAGGGTAAATGATTAATTTTATTTCTCTCTCAAAAATACACGTTTTTAAAACATCAGTAAGATATCTATTTTTTAGTAAATAAATTTATAGAAACAAATAATTATTAAAAATAGGTTGAATTAATTAATTTTATATTTTTCTCTCTCAAAAATATGTTTTGGGCTTTCTAGATTTGGAAGGATGGGCCTGTCTCAAATAATGACTAACGATCTCCAGTGAAGAGTTTACCCTGCGCATGAAAATCAGATTCCTGACCTTTCACCAAAAACCTAAAATAAGAGGATCCTGTTTTGATAGCAAATATATTTGGTATTTATTGGAGTTTAAATAAAGAAATTACTAGGGTTTTACTTATTCTTGGAGGAGCATGTGTTTGAATGCCACATTCCAATGGTTTGAGATAAACTTGGTTTGCAATCTCTTTGTATATATGTATCCCTTTTTAACCAAATGATTTATAAAATATATCATCCCTTTTTAAAATTAATATTATTTAATCGGCTTGAGAGCTTTTAAAAATAGTGTTGTTTAAAAGACATGAGAGCTTGTTTAAAAATGCGCAGCTCTCCTTTTTTAATTAAAACGAAATATACATCCAAATAAGCACCTAAAAGTATCACATCATTTAATATACTGATTTTTATGAAGTTAGGGGTTTTTATCAGAACATTAAAGCCAAATTATATTTTTAACCTCAAAATTATGATTGGTTATGAATATTTCCGTTCAATTTCAATTAAAGGGGTCCGATCAATACCCTTTAAAAACACCCAATAAGGTTTTTTAGTATAGAAAAACTTGAGGTTTAGCTTTTACTACTTGAACCCACAAAAATGTTCTCATTGAATCTTTCTGGAGAAAAATATAAAATAAAACCAAAAAAAGCCTTTAATAATTTAAAAAAGACTTTTGCAAATTATTTTGCTTGTCCAGATACTATATCTCGATATTACTACACTGATCCAAATTCACTTACTATGTAACCAAAATGGGCTCAAAGGAATGCTGCATAAACATAGCTCTAAAAACCAGTGCTAAAATAAGGTTTCAAGATCAAAGTTAAAATGTACCTGAAGGAAGTAGTAAACTGTTTAGTTTTTACTTTATGGATGTAATGATGTTTATATACTTTGAAAATAGGGTCTGCTCAACAAAACTAGTTCACTCAGTTGATAATGTACTTCTGAGAAGTATACTAAATGAAATTAAGGGGGAAATTAAGAATGTCTTGTTTGGCTCCTTGGGAAAAAATCCAGAAGGACACAGAGGGAAATCTTTATAACAAAAGATTTGAGGTTTGAAGCTTAATTTCCTAGAATACAAGATGTGGAATTCCTTTTGGCAAAAAGGAAAGGAAAAGGCTTGAAGAAAATTAAAGCCAACACAAATGTGGATAAAATTGTCTTTATTAGGAGAAATGATTCTACTTAAATAGTAGACAAGGGTTGGTGATCACTCATTAGGTAGACAGAGTGGCCAAGGGGGTCACATTGAGTTGAAGTCATACCAGGATCAGTCACAGGCTGGTATTGCAATCCAGAATTGGGGGACATTGATGCTGACCCATTTAAGGGAGGAAAGGAATATCTGAAGTTGAAAGCAAAACCAACCAAATCTTTGCACTATTTTTATTTGAAAGTCATATTGAAATAGCATTAATGGCGCAATTTACAGCATCTCCACCCTCAAGATTAGACACAGGGATTTGATATTTGCGGAGGAATTTGGAGTGAACTCAGGCAAAAGGATAGCCAGATGATAGCAGCTTTATTTTATACTTGATGCCCTTCTTGAAGGTGACTTCACAAGGTCTAACCCAGAGAGAGTCTAGCTTATGGGCTCTGCCTCCCTTATGGTTCTGATAGTAAAGGACTAGGTCACCTACTTGGTACTCAGGGAGGGGGGCTCTAGAAGCATTGGAAGGCGAGAGCTCTAAGGCCTTGGCTTTGTAGGCGGTTGAATATGCTGTGGCCTGGATGTCAATGATTCAATTAGTCAGGTCCTTGACATGAGTTTCAGGATTTGCAGACACGTCAACTTCAATAAAAGGAGGTCCCAAGATTGAGGGAGTTGTGGCTTCACACTCATACAATATGACAAAGGGGGATTGGCCATTCACTTGGTGTCTACTGAGTCAATAAGCAAAGAGGGCAGCAGAGAGGAATATATCCCAATTGGCAGTGTTAGAGAGCGTGAGTTTCCTCATTATGGACACAATGAAGGAATTTGCTTGTTCAACAGTCCTGTTGGTTGACAGATTATATGTCACAGAGAAGGATTGGTGAGTGCCCATAGCTTCTACAATAGATGTGATTAACCTGGCATTGAATTTGATCCTGTTGTCAGAGAGCAGTGTCTGAGGACACTCATGTTGGTAGAAGGTGTCTTGATGCAGGAAGTTGACTGTAGTCTTGGAAGTTATATTCTTGGTTGCTCTTTCCTTGACCCATTTACTAAAATGATCTACGGCCACCAAGATGAATTAACACCCATATCTAGAGCAAGGAAGAGGCCAACAGCATCAATACTCACAGTGTGGAAGGCATGTTTAGGGAGGACAAGTTTTAATTGGTGTTGAGAAGGTCAGAGTTGTTAGAGCTGACAAGAATGACATGAGGTAAGGACATCAGGGATTAGGAGGCGCATATTCTCCCAATAGAAGTTCTTGCACAACCAGTCATGCATTTTTGCTATGTCTCCATGTCCAGTGTCAATGTGGGCTTGGAGGATGATGGCTATTCTCATACTGGGACGGACGTAGGGCAAATAGGAGTTTTTGACTTTCTTGAAGAGTTGTCTATCTTGAATCACAGTATCTTTTGATAGGGCTTGCAGTGCCAAGCAGATGTCTTCTGGTTCAGTAGTCCAGGAGTCAGGGTAACCTATCAAAGTTTATAAGCAATTGATGTCAGCAGGATGGATGTCTAATATAGGCATTCTAGATAATTCATCAGTGTTTTGATGTTGCGCACCAGGATAGTGTACCACAGTGAAATCATATCCTTGCAAGAACAGGGACCAACACTACAGTTGATCTTCAGGAATTTTTAGCTGTTGTAGCCATTTAAGGGATGAGTGATCAGTGACTACGGTAAAGTGGGTCCTGTAGATATAGTGTCAACACTGTTTCACCGCATGCAACACTGCTAGGCATTCCTTTTTGGTGACACTATAGTTCTTTTCATGCTTATTGAGGACTCAGGAAGAATGGGCCACAGATTAATCTGCGCCCTCATTGTTGAGCTGGGCTAAGATAGCACCTACAGCTACTTCACTGGTGTTGGTGTATAAGAGGAACTCCTTATTATAATTGGGGTAGAATAGGATGGGAGCCTCTTTGAGCTTGGTCTTCAAAGCCTCAAAGGATTGTTGTTGACTGTCATTCTATTCAAAGGGTACATTGTAAAGGAGTTGGATGAGGGGTTCACTCAGTTCAGCAAAGTCAGGGATGAATTGTTGATAATACCCCATCATGCCAAGAAATACATGGAACTCATGGAGATTTGTGGAGGAGCATCATCTTGTTAATGACTTCTACCTTATTATTCATGGGGCAGATCCCAGTTTGGGTGACCTCATGGTCTAAGAATTTGAGTTGCTCCTTAAAGAAGAAACACTTGGAGGGCTTAAGCTTTAGGCCTGCCACTCAAATTTTGATGAAGACAGCTTTGAGGTGGTCCAAGTGGTCAGTAAAGGTGGAGCTGAACACAGTGATATTGTCAAGATATACGAGAACACAGGAGAGCTTCAGATCCCGTAGAATAGAGTCCATGGTTTGTTAGAATGTAGCTGGGGCATTACAGAGTCCTTGGGGGCATTCAAGTGGGCTTGTAGAGACCTTCTGAGGTGACAAGAGCAGCCTTCTTGCAATCTTTGGGGGATAAATCAACTTTTCAGTATCCTGATGCCAAATCTGTAGCAGAGAAGAATTTTGAGCCTCCCAATTATCTAAAGGCGTCATCAATCCTGGGCAAAGGGACAAGTCATTCTTCTTAAGGATCAATAAGGGGGAGGCCCAAGGGCTCTACAAGATAGCCAAGAGTCCAGCATTCAATAGTTTAAAATCCTTGGAAACTTGGGCATCCTCTACCCTACTGCGGCAATAAGGCTTTGCACAAAAAGGCGGCAAATCACCTGTATCAATCTGGTGAATGACCACTTTGGCTAGGCCATAGTATATAGGTCCAGAGGAAAAAATATTGTTGAATTGGTCAAGCAGTTCCAGTACATCTTTTTGTTGACAGGTGATAGTTGTGGAAAATCAGCAGCTGTGAGCAGGGAGAGAACTTGGGGGTTTTCTTCCAGTAAATTAAAGTTGCTGAAGGTTCTAAAGAGAATGTGGGACACCACTTGCTCTGCTTCTAATATGCGTCCATGCCCCACAACTTTTCTCCTAGAAACCTGCATGTGTAAAGCGGTCAAGCTGTGACGTGTTCTGAGGCGCAGCACAGATACACAACAAGAAATCATAAACTTAGGATTGAATTTGTACTAAATCTTGGTTAGAATAGCAGTGAAGGCTATGTGATTACCTTGTTTCCCTGATTGAATAACATCTACTAGACGTGGCTAGAGAGGCACCAAAGTACTGGGAGACTCAAAGACAAAAATGTGAAAATAACTTAATTTTTTTTAGTGAATAAGAAATAGAATATATAGTGCTTGACAATACCACAAAACACTACCAGGACAGTAGGATCACTTACCAATAGCATGAGTGGGGCATGTGATTTGCACAGAATCAGGAAAATGAACAATTGAATTTCCCAGTTCAGAGCCAGACTCATTTCAAGAAACAAAAACAAAAGAGAGAAATTTGTCCATGAAATAACCCATCAAAGGTGAAATTGAAACATGGTGAATGGCAGCATTCACAACATTGCCCCCCTCTAGATTGGCCTTAGGGTTTAGTACCTGCAGAGGGACTTGGCATGCACTCAGGCAAACAGGTAAACACTGGAGAGGAGTTTCACAGTGTGCTTTGACCCTTGTTTGAAGGTCACTTCTAGAGGTACAACCCACAAGGTATCTAGCTTATGAGCACATCCTCCTACTCTATGCTGATAGTAGAGAATGTGGTCCCCAATGTTGAACTCAGGCAAGGGAGAGCGTCCAGCATTACTAGGAGAGAGCTCAAGCACTTTGGTCTTATACACAGAAATGTATGTAGTAGCCTGTATATCAATGATGTGGTTGAATAGATATTTGATATGGTCATCAAGATTCATGGCCTTATTAGAGGAGAGTAGAGGGCCCCCATGAGCAATAGAGTGGTGACCTCCTGCCTGTACAGCATAGCAAAGGGGGAATAACCGGTGACACAATGTTTGCTAATGCAATAAGCAAAGAGAGCAGTGGGTAAGTATAGATCCTAGTTTGCGGTGCCAGAGTAAGTGAGTTTTTTCATGATAGAAACCAAAGTTGAGTTTGTGCACTCAACTGCCCCATTGGTGGAAGGATTATAGGGGTCAGAGTAAGACTAGGGAGACTCCAAGGCTTTGACAACATAGGTTATCAACTTGGTGTTAAAGTTAGTCCCATTGTCAGACAACAACACTTGAGGGTAGCTGTGGCAGAAGAATACATCTTGCAACAGAAAGACAGCAGTTGTCTTGGTAGTGATGTCCTTAGTAGGGCAAGCCTCTACCCACTTGCTGAAATGATTAACAGCAATCAGGATAAAGCAACAACCAGAGAAGGAGCAGGGGAGAGGCCCTACAGTGTCAATGCTGACAGTGTGGAATGCGTGTTGAGGGGGGACTAGCTTGAACTCATGAGTGGTGGCCTTAGGTTGTTGGAGTTGGCAATCATGACAACTAGCAATAATATCTGGGATCAACAGGCAAAGATTTTCCCAGAAGTAATTCTTCTGAAGCCAGGCTTGGGTCTTGGCAACGCCTCTGTGTCCCGTCTCTTTATGAGCTGGAAGCACCAACAAAAGGCAAAGGCTAGGCCTTATATAAGGCAGATATTGGTCTTGCACTTTTTTTGAAAAGCTGGTTATTGTAAATGAGTGTGTCTTTGGATAGTTTAGACAGGGCAATTTGAACTTCTTCTGTCTTGCTCTCCCAAGAGGAAGGATATACAATTAACTCATACAGTCAATTAGCCTCAGTAGGGTGTAGAGCAAGGATGGGCATTCTGGATAATCCATCTGCATTATGATGTTGAATCCCAGGACAATGTAGCACAGTGAAGCTGTAACCTTGCAGGCAGAGAGCCCATCTAGCTGGCAACTGCCAGAATTAACTCATTCCTCAAGTTGACTTACAGAATGTCTACAATTTGTTGACATTAAGTAAGTCAACATTATTTTAGTATTTATCTTCCAGAATTGGGCATTTTCAAAACTAAGCTAATTTTTTATAGTAAATTATTAAGTCAGAATTGCAAAATTAAAAAGGAACAGGCATAATGTTGACATCATTTAAACAAAGGCTTATGTTTAATCCAAAAAACCAATATAATTTACTATGAAAATATAAGTTTCTTTGTGCTTTTACATTAAGGCTGACTCCAGTAAGTAATATCTGGATGTTGACCCCAAATAAGAATCCATAAATTTCTTAATAAAATACACAATATTCTAAAAATAACTACGTTTTATATTTTATACAACTGTTTTATTAAATATATATTAAGATAAGCATTGAAAAAGACATATACCAACTTTCAGAGTATTATTTGTGTTATTTATATATTTACTGTTATTTTAAACTCACTGGATAAACTATAGCTTATTTCCAGAAGTCCACTTAAGCCAAAACACATATGTTAAAACTAGAAATTATATGTGTATTTATAATGTCAACTTTGTATCAAATCAACATGCCACCAAAATTGCAACAAAGTGGTTTGGCTAAGCAAACAAAGTGACATAATTTAAGCAAGATCTAATAGGAGAGTCAATATAAAAGAGCACTGACTGCCTGAATGTTGACACCTTCACTGGTTTATTAGTAAAACACTGCCGCTTAACAAAAAGCACACATACAATGGTATGATAATTCAGGCCAAAGTACCCAGCGCTATACTTTAGCTTCACTCTACAATCCCTATTAGTAGTTTTAATAAGCTACATATACAAATCTTTAAATAATTTAAATTAAAAAATAATCAATTTTGGCCTTAAAAACCAACTCTGGAAAATATTAACTAAGCTTTGTAAGTGATTTACATAGTGTTTTTCTAGTTTAATGCTGAATGTCAGTGTGTCAGCATCAAAATTAAAGCATTTTTATGCTGACAAACTAAATTAAATATTTTTGACTATTGTGACTAACAGAATTCTGATTTTTTATTTAAATATATTTTTTATTCTTTACTAATAAACTAGCTCTAAAATTACTTTACATACTTCTATAAACTATTTAATTAATAATAAAAAATAAAACAAGTGATTATTATTTAATTTTATTCATGTTTCAACTGATTATTCTTACTTTATGAACTATACTATAATTATTGTAGGAAAAATCTTCCAAGAGGCCACAAAAGAACCCCAATTCAACCAAGAAAGTGCCCAAAGCCTCTGAAAAGGCCCAAAGTCCCTACCCCAACAAAAAACCAGCCAAAGAGCCCTCAAAGAAACAGAAGACAAAGGAGAAAGCCCCAGAACCTGAAAGCAAAGAGCCCTCCCCTGCCCCCTCCTCTTCTCCAAGCTGGTATCAATCAGAAGGAGATGAGGTTCAACTAAACAAGCAAGGAGGAAAGAAGATACCCAATAGTCCAGAACCCCATTAAAGCCCAGGTGAATCAAGCTCAAAGAAATCAAGCCCCAAGGAATCAAGCTTATCCCAGTCCAAGAAGTGCAAGAATCCAACTTCAGATAATTCCCCTCCACTGCCCAACAAATCTGCACCTCCATCCTCCTCATCAAGTATCAATAAAGAAGATCATGATTATTAACTGTCTGAATATCATCAAGCACAATTGGCCCATGGGATCCTCTAAAAGTTCACAATATATGTAACGCCAAAGGAGAGTTTAAGCTCCCAAAGAAGTTCCTTTGGTTTTTCCCTCTAATGTCTGTCAAAGGAGGTACAAGTTTAGTCTGTGATAACTATGTTTTCAATTGCAACAATCAGAAGAGAGCAGGAAGAAGCAAGCATTATGTGTGTGAAGATAGAAGCTGCACTGCTAGGATCAACACAGAAGGATGGAATAAAGTCACTAGTGAAAAAGAAGAGCACACATACAATGCTCCAATCAATCTTATTGAAAAGCTTCTAATGTGTTACCTCTATAAAATAGTTCCAGTCTCCAAAGACTTCAAGGCTTCTAATCTGGAAGTTAAGGACACCACACACCTGAGTAATGAGAGCCTGAAGCTCATCCCTGACCACAACCAGTTAGTGAAGTACATATATGACAAACACCATGATCTATTCCCTCATAATAAATCTGCCATGGTCTAAGGAGAGTTAGTCTTGGCAGAGGAGTTAAAGACTTTCAATGGTGATGAGGTATTCCTTTTACATGATGATGGGCCTACATCAGAGGCAAGAACTATATGTTATGCTACACAACAGAACCTGGAGCAGTTAAGAGATTCAGAGACCTGGTTATGTGACGGTACCTTTGCAGTATGCCCCCACCTTTTTTTACCAACTATGGGCTGTACATTCCCTTATTGAAGGCAAGTTGCTCCCATTTGCCTACTTTCTTCTTCCTGGGGCAACAGAAGAGATCTACACAAAGGCCTTTAAAATCCTTCAGGAGGGCATAAAATCCCTACCCAATAATAAAAAGAGTCCCCATGGCCATAACACTAGAGCCAATCCAGATGATGATGAAAAGGATGAAGCCACTCTTGCTGCAGAAAAAGAAGCTCATGATAAAGCACTTGGCCCCTCAACTATAATCATGGACTATGAAACTGCCAAGTATAACACTTTTGTAAACACCTTTGATGGAGAGGTCCAGGGGTGTTTTTTCCATTATTGACAGGCTGTCAACAGGCAACTAAAAGGTCTACCTGAGCTAAGCAACCTCCACCGTCTAGATACATAAGGAAAGTGCAAGTTCTTAATTCAGAAGTTTGTAGCACTAGCCTTTGTAAAACCAGAGCATACTGGACTAGCCTTTGACCTCCTATGATAGGATCCATATGCCAAGAAACATGAGAAAGCCTTCTATCCTTTCATTGAACATTACAAACCACATTGAATTGGACGTAAGGTCACTAAGCGGTGGAGCAAGCCCAAAGCCTAAGCCAACTGGAACTACTATCAGGAAGTTCTTAAGGGTGAGATGAAAAATACTTCATCTTTGGAGGTCTGGCATAAGCATATCAAGTCCTCCTTTTGAATCAAGCCCAGATATAACACCTTCTACAAGCACCTCAAAGTCCAACAGGGGAAGACTGCTGCATCCATCAGAGATATTGAGAACCGCCCATCAAAAGAGAAGAGAACCGCCAAAGAGAAACAATATTAAGAGAAGATCAAGGTTGTTATCAAGGCCAAATATAAGCTTTCAGTCATTGGGGAATACATCAAGAAGATTGCCACAATTATTAATGGCAACCAGGTTATCACAGTCTAGCTTTTAATTAAATTTATTGAGTATTGCCTAATTTTTTATATAGTTCTTATATATTAAGTATAATGTTTTTAAATAAATAGTTATTCTAAATAACTCATTAATAATTTATGATACTGTTTTTATAAAATCATTGGTTTTCTAATGATAGATTGATGCTTTAGACTGTATTACATAGCCTATATTGGTATTTTACTAGTAAACTATATGTTTTTTGTAGTTTTCAATATAGAAAAAACTTTTTATAACTGTTTCTGATTAATATATTTTCCTAGAATATGTGAATTTTTATGTAGTATCTTTTTTTGTATTGGATTTTTTTTATAAAGGGTAAAAAATTTATTATAGAAAAGATAGCTAATTTCTTAGTGGATTATTTTTGAAGTGTATTTTTATGAGTTTTTTTAAATTGTCATGTATAATTTTTTATGGACTTTTTGAAATATATGTTATCACATTACCCTAAAAAGTACCTTGAAGCTTAATTTTTATTAAGTAAAATGTTCAGGAAACAGGTTTCTGCTAATTAAAAAAGTGTCAACATTTAGTAGTCTGCATGAGTTAAAACTTAATTCTGACTTTTCAATGCTGTCAACATTAAAGTATTTTTAATTCTGATTGTTAAAATATATATAGGTCAACTTGCAGAATGATTTAATTCTGGCAGTTGCCATCTATCTAGTTGTCCTTCTGGTTTTTTAAGCTGTTGTACCCACTTAAAAAAGTGTGATCAGTGACCACAGTAAAATAGGTGCCATACACATAATGGTGGAACTGTTTGACTGCATGCAACACAGCAAGGCACTCCTTCTCCGTGACTCTGTAATTCTTCTCATGCTTGTTGAGGACACAAGAATCATAAGCTACAGGGTGATCTACACCCTCATTGTCAGGATTGACAATTTGTTATCCCTCCAAACCTGGGCCCAAGGGCAAGATTTGAACCCTGAACCCAAACACCTGCGGGCCGCTAGCCCCATGAACTGAGAGCCCGCCTGCCTGCGTCTTTCTGAGATTGATCCCCCGCAAGCTGATACCAAGAATGTTGGTCCATGCAGTGAAACAGTCCAAACCAAGGAAATTATTGCACCAAATGGAAGACCAATTACATCGCCAAATAGAGGTACTGAAGCGGCAACTATTAGCTTCATGAATTTGAAGTCTACACCAGTGGCCAATCAAAAGCTGTCCCCAGGAAGAGGCACAGGCCTGCGGCATGACCCCATGACCACAACTCTAAGGCAGGTTAATCAGGTAGCCAAGTTGAGATTCTCAACCAATGAAAGAACTCCCGGGCCAAGTGCCGTTTTGCTGCCTTTGGACCCAAGCACCCAGTCCCCCCAGGCCTGCCTTTCCCAATGACCTGATGAACCCCCCATGGAAAATATTAAGTTTGGAGGTGTGGTGCTAAATAGACCAAAGGACCCCACACTCCAAACTTATTGCCATTTTTGATTAAAGGTTATGTTATTTTGGCTTATACAGCTAATGCCTTATTCTTTATTTGCTATCTACCCATTCAGTTCAAGATCTCCAGGCCCTCCTGCCCCACTGCCTGCAGTTTTCTGTCCTCCTCATGTACCCTTTGGACCCATTTATTTTACCAACTACCCTCTGAAATCTGAATACAAGGATTACACCCCAGAAAGAGTACTTGAACTTGATCCTTTGGCCTGCATACAATCTGCAATTAGATACAAATGACAAGGACCGTGGATATTTTCAACACCCCAGTTATTCAGAGGGAAATCCAACTATCTCCCTGCTTGCAACCTACCTATGGAACTGCCTGTGACCCCAAAACCTATGCCTGCTTCCTCACCCAACCTCCCAACTGACCACTCTGGCAAGCTGTTTGGGATTGTGTACATCACCCTCACAGGGGCTATAGACACTATAATCCTGGCTGCCGGCCTGTGGTCCTGGGTGGGAAAGTCTGCCTCTTATCTTTTTAAGTTAGTTCCCCTCTTGTGGTGGGTATTGCCTGCAAAAAACCTGGCCTGAGTTACCCCAAAAACAACGGGCCCGCCGCCCAAAACTAAATCCCTGACACTCATCATCTAGTTAGCCAGGATGACCCAAATAGCTAGGTTGCTAGCATCAGTGTATAGAATGAACTCCTTATTATAGTCAGGATACACTAGGATGGGAGCCTCTTTGAGTTTTTGTTTAAGGGTCTCAAAGGCTTGCTGTTGACTGGCGGTCCATTCAAAAGGAACATTAGGTAACAGCTGGACTAGGGGTTCACTAGTATTAGTAAAGTCAGGGATAAACTGTCTGTAGTAACCTATCATGCCCAGAAAGACTTGTACTTCTTGCAGGCTGGTGGGTGGAAGCATTTTGTCAATGGCCTCAACTTTCTTGTTCATTGGGCAAATTCCTGTCTGGATTACCTTATGGCCCAAGAATTCAAGGAGTTCCTTGAAGAAAGTACACTTAGATAGTTTCAGTTTAAGTCCAGCCTCTTGAATCTTTACAAAAATTTCTTTAATGTGAGTCAGGTTATCTTTAAAGTTAGCACTGAAGACTGTTATATCACACAAGTACACTAGGACACATGAGAGCTTCAAATCACATAGGATGGAAGCCATGGCTTGTTGGAATGTAGCTAGGGCATTGCAGAGTCTTTGCGGTATGCATGTAGGCTCAGACAATCCTTTGGAAGTGATGAGCACAGCCTTCTGTCTATCCTTGGGAGAGAGAGCAACTTGCCAGTACCCTGATGCTAGCTCCATGGCAGAAAAGAACTTAGAGCCTCCAAGGCAGCAGAGAGCATCATTAAAACATGGCAGAGGGTAAGAATCCTTTTTGGTTAATAAGTTCAATCTTCTATAGTCCATCAAAATAAAATGAACTTCATCTTTTTCTTCAGTATGAGAAAGAGGGACGTCCACAGAATTTGGGAAGGATCCAGTAGCCCAGTGTCTAAAAGTTGTTTGATCTCTTTAGATACCTGAGCGTCCTCTACGCAACTGCGGCAATATGGTTTAGCGCAGAAGTGGGGAGCTTCACCAGTATTAATCTGGTGAATAACTCCTTTGGCTAGACCATAATAAGTGCTATATTTAGAAAAGATATTTGGAAACTGATCTAGAGAATCAAGCACCTCCTTCTGTTGGACCAGGGATAGCTGCAGGAAATCTTGCGCAGTGAACAAGGATAGGGCTTGGGGATTGACTTCAGGTAAATTAAAATCCTGGAACATGCCAAAGGGATGGAGAGATATGATGTCAGGAGCATTTGATAACTTGCCATAGCCAATGGCCTGCCCTCTAGACACATGTATGGGGAGGGCAGTCAAGTTGGCAATCAGCAGTTGAACAGGGTCTTTATGATAGACATCCAAGATTCCTGGACAGAGATAGGGCTTGTTGCGTCCTAGCAAGGGAGGAGAGTATAACTCTAGGAACGTACACTCAGGTAGCTCATACAATATTTGGGAGTCTAGGATAGCCTGAGATCCAGGGGGAATAGTTACAGTGGAATTGGCCAAGAGAGGAATCCCTTCAGACGCAGGGCAAGCCATAGGAGGACACTTTATGTTGAATGAATATGTACAGTATTTTAGGGTGAAAACACCAGTAGGATACTATAGGGCACACATCTTGAGGCACTTCCCTAGATCTTTAACAGGCTCTTCAAATATCAGAGGGACCTTATATCCTAAGATAGAGAGGTAGCTGTCCTTCAAGTTGATGATCCCATTGTATGCCCTAAGGAATTGGGTACCAACTAGAAGATTGTAACACTCATTCTCCAAGACTACAGCAGATGCCGCCAAGAGTAGCTCAAAAAATGCATGGGAAGAGCAGAATAAGCCACTATAGCACAAGTCATGGACAAACTAGCTGTCCCATAAGACTGGTGATAGTTAAGGTCAGGGGCAAGTTTGAGCTTCTTGACAAGATTTGATGAGAGAACATTAACAGGAGATCCAGTGTCCAAGACAGCCTTGTTTTTAACTTTTGGATGTATATTTCTACACAAGTGGTAGTACAACCAAAGGGTGAAAGGACAGCCAGGATTTCCTGGGCTTCTTCTAGATCTTTGTCCCATTTTTTAATCATGCATCTCAAACCTGGAAACTCCTTATAGACAGTCTGGAGAGGAAGAAAAACTAAAAAATTCTTGAATACAGCATCAGCAACCTCAGCAGCTTCCTCAGACAACTCTACAAGAAAATGAGATCTCTTAGCCTGAGTGAGGTATGGGCAAGAGACAACTTCTTTGGCTTTGGGCAAAGGCTTGGCAGTTATTGTAGTTTTCCCAGAGCATAACTTATAATGGACTGCAAAGATTTTGGGGATAGCAAGAATCAATTACCCATAGGCGTCAGGATCATTAACGTCTGAATCATCCATGTCAGAGTCATCAGAGATGTTGTGGAATAGCAGCAGAATGGGAGGAGCCTCAGTATCAGCAGGCTCAGAGTCAGCTATGGAGGGGAGATTGAAGGAGATTGGGAAGAATTGTCAACAAAGAGCATCTCTGCCTCTAGGTTGACTTTTCTTTTCCTTCCTGCTTCTTGGGATCAGCCCCTTCAACCTGAGGATTAGTGCAGACTTGAGAATGATGATCTATCAGGTCACAGTTATGGCAACCTTGGCGTCTAGGAGGATTCTGTGAGCTCATAGTGAGGATGCAAGGGCCACAGGAAGACAAACCAGAATTAGAGGTGGCACAATTCTCCTGCACAACTGCCCCATAATGGGTAAGGTGCATATCCTGCAATAGTGTCTTTATGCTCTCCATAGAGTAAAGCATGACCTTATGAGCCTTAAAGTGGAGAGACAGAAGCTGATTAACCTTGAGGGCTTGAGCGCAAGCCATGTAAGCCTTATGCGCTGTCAATTGTCTGCTTGTTATTGGTTGTTTTTCTTCCATGTAGAATCTATCTGAAAATTTAGCTAGAGTCTCCTTAGGTTTGAAAGAAATGTGCATGAAGGCGCCCTTCATCACTTCCAAACTAAGGTTGTCACCAAATTTGTTGATCAGAAGCTGCTTCATTTCTTCCCAAGTCTTGATGGTGGGCAACTTGGGCACCACTACTTCCTGACAGGTCAGGTGCATTTAGGTTAGAATGTGTTCCTTCTTAACCTCATCAGAGGCTCTCCTCAGGGAAGTTTTGCAGATAGTTAGGAAAGCTGCAATGATCAATATTTTGGGGTCAAAGACTTGCTTAAAGGTAGGCTTGAAGTGAGCTTAGGAGTTGGGCCGCCATTGTTGCTATTGAGTATATTTATGAGAGAGAAGAATTCTGCTTCAGATTTGGAGGGGGTATGTCTGGCCCACAGCTTACAAACACTATCTTCAAGAGTATTCAAGATCTCAGCAGTGCATGCACCAGTATTATTAGCTAAGTTGGTCTGTTGCTCAGTAACGTCTAGGTGTTGGCCATGTGTTATTACTACTGTGAAAAGCTCAGCCAGTTGAAAGGTAAGGGAAGGACCCACTGAGAGGCAAGGGGCCAACCTTTCATTTACTAAGTCAATCAATACACTCATTTCATGCACGTCTTTATCAAGCTCAGAGTGGTCTTGTTTCAAATGGTCCACCTCATTAGCTAGAGCAATTAACTCTCTAGCACAGTGGATTTGGGGGGCTCTTGACAGGCCAGGGAAGCAGCCATCTTCATCAATAATCCCAGTTGGGCTAGCAGCAGTTGTAACCATTTTTTGTAGGGCAGCAACCTTTTGCTGTAGCTCAGCAACTTGAGTTGTCAAGGCAAGCACCTGAGGATCAGGCTGTGGTGCTTTAGTAGGACAATCTTGGCTGTGGTTAGAAGCTTTTAGCTCTCAAATGGCATCCTAAAGTCTCTGTTCTCTATCCACCAGATTTTCAGATGGGGTAGAAGACAGAACATCTGGCTTGGGTGTAGACAATTCATTACTTGAGTCTGGAGCTTGGTAATGGCAGCGGCAGTGGCAATCCTTTCTTAATCAAATTATTCACTGAGTTTGTGAAGGCCTCTAGTAGCAAGTTCTGCTACTTGTTGCAGTTGATTGAAGGAGTAAGTGCAGAACACATTGAGATGTTGTACAAGTTGTTTGAAGTTGGTAATATAGGCGTTCAAGGTAGAATCTACTTGGGCTCACCAGGGTTGTTCTAGCTAGTGTAACCCATGTAGACGCTCTCTGACATATTCAGGGATGAACTGGAGCATTTGATCAATTAAATTAACTAAGCAAGTTTGGGAAGTGACAGAGTTGTGCTGATTGTCTGATACCAAGGAAAACAAGGAGTAGATCTACTGCTGGTACACCACAAACTGATCCCAGTGATGAGTGACAGCTGCTTGTAGAGAGAAAATCTCCTGAACATGGAGCCCTAACACCATTTGATGATGGGCTAAGGCGGATTGTACAAAGGATGACAATAGGTGCTCAGCAGAGCCAGCCATCAAGATGAGATGCTGTGGAAATTAAAAAGCCATATCAATTCATAGCATTCTGCTTGAATGAACTATAGCTGAAGGCAAGGGATGGCCCTTTCATGGGCTATCCCAAGGGCTACTGCCATGACTTGTTATAAGTCAGGGGTAGCCAAAAGGTAAGCCACTAGGCAGGGACTATTTCCAAGGTTCAGTACAGTAGGAGCAATAGGTGGGTCTGTGGTGTATTCCTTGATAGAAGGACTGGTGATTTCAGGGAAGATTGCTTTTGTATAGGAGGAGGCAAAGGACCTGAAAACGTGGTTGTAAAGGGGATAACCAAGGGGCTTACAGCCCCTGTAGTGAGCACCATTTTTGTTGTATTCTGAGGCCTAGCACATATACACAACAGGGAATCCTAACCTTAGGATTGGGTTTGTACTAAGTCTTGGTTAGAATGGCAGGAAAGACTATGTAATTGCCTTGTGGCCCTTATTGAAATAAATCTACTTGACATGGCTAGAGAGGCGCCAAAGTACTGGGAGACACAAAGACAAAAATGTGAATAGAACCTAAATTTTATTGGTGAATAAGAAATAGAATATATAGTGCTTGACAATACCACAAAACACTACCAGGATAGTAGGATCACTTGCCACAAGCATGTGTGGGGCAAGTGAGTTGTGTAGAATCAGGAAAATGAACAAATGAATTTCCCAATTCAGAGCCAGACTCATTTTGAGAAACAAAAACAAAATAGAGAGATTTTTCCTCAAAATAACCCATCAAAAGTAAAATTGAGACATGATGAATGGCAGCATCTGCAACATACTGTGTAGCTTTACCACAAAACAGTACATATACATTAAGATCACTTGCCACCAGTATAAGTGGGGCAAGTGTGCTGCAAAGAATCAGGAAACTGAATAATTGTATTTCCCAGTTTGGATAAAAGCTCATTTTGAGGGGCAAAAGAAAAGAGAGAGATTTGTCCTTATAATAACCCATAAAAGGCAAAATCTAAATACAGTGAATGGCAGCATTCACAACAGAGGTCAATTATTTGCTTCTGTCAGTTATCAGGAGTTATGGCTTTCCAAACTTACTGATAGTTTCTTTTCCTATGAACCACCACACGCCATTGCCTGTGTGAGATCTCACTGCTTGCGCCACTGGTCAGCAAGTGGCAAAATTGATAGTGGTGATGATGTATTTCTTTTTGTTTTTCTTTCTTGGCATAGGTCCTACAATATCTAGGGTCCACACTTTGAAGGGTAGTTTTGAAAAAATAGGCAGTACAGACTTAGGAAGGGTGTTGCTTTTTTGCAAATTTTTCACATACTATCTATTGCTCTAAAACTTCCTGGACATCCTGGTATAGGGTTGGCCACCATGCCTTGTGTTTAAGGAATTTGTAGAGGTTGTGGATTTTGGTATGTCGTAGGTCTCTGTGGAAACGTAGGATGGTGTCCACTTGCTGATGTGTAGAGATGTAAGGAATGGTGGTTATGCTTGTCATTTTGCAATGTAAAGTCCCGTACACATCTGCAAATAGATGCTTGTTCTTGATGACTATCTCTTTTGTAATGTCTTTGGTGCCAGGGGAAAACCCTTGTCCTTTTTTTGGAGTACCAGGAGAGACCAGTCTGGATTGAGCCCATCCTTGCCTCTTGTGGTTCTAATGTACAGCCATAAGAGTGCATCTACCATGGCAAGTTCTGTGCCAGGTTTGTACTGTATGGTCATGCTGAATATTTCTAGGAGCTTCATCCATTGTGCTTGTTGCGGGAGAGGTTTGTCTGTGCTTGAAAATATTTGATCAATTTAAGGTCAGTCAGGGCTGTAAATTCCTCCTGGCATCCCATGTAACAACACCATTTGACCAAACAGTGTAAAATGGCCAGCAATTTCTTGTCATGTATAGGGTATTGGCACTTGCCGGCTGTAAGTTTTGCGTGATTTGTAGGCTATGGGTAGGAAGTTGCCATTCCTGTTCTTGATTAATACTCCTCCAACAGATGTGTTGGCGTCTGTTTCAATTTGATATTCCCCATTGCGCTTGAGATATTGTAGAATAGGTGCAGTTGTGAGCTTTCCCTTAAGACGTCTGAAACAAAGGTCACGTTGGGGGCCCATACGAATTTGTATTTGGCACCAGTTATGGCAGAAAAAGGTGCAGTCAAGACGCCACAGTTGGGGATGAACCACTGCGTATAGGCAACCATTCCCAGGAATGTGCAAAGCTCTGAATTGTCTTTTGAAGGTGGCATTTTACAGATAGCTTGAAGTTTCTTGGTATTTGGTTTAATGCCATCCTTTGAGACTATGTGTCCCAGGACGGGCAGCTGTTTGCAGAAGAATTGTCATTTGGAGGGCTTAGCTAGCAGCTTGTGTTGGGAAGGGTATCAAAGACTGCTTCAGGTCCTTGTAATGCTGTTCTACCAAACAGCTGTAGACAATAATATTGCCCAGGTATACCAGGGCATGTTTGACAATATGGGGAGAAAACACCTTGTTTATGAAAATCATAAAGGTTGGAGGTGCTTTTTGTCATTCCAAAATTGAGCACCACATACTTGTATAACCTGCATTTAGTGCAGAAGGCTGTTTTGAGTATATATTCCTTCTTTATTTGGATTTGGTTATAACCTGCAGTTAAGTCAAGTTTGTAGAATACGGTGGTGCCGCCCAGGGCATCAAAGAGGTTGTCAATGAGTGAAAGTGGGTAGCAATTCTTGATGATGACTTCATTGAGGGCTCAGTAATCTGTGACCAATGAAAGGGTACCATCTTTCTTTGCTACAAAGAATACAGCAGTGCCAAAGGGAGACTGTGAGGGGTGGATAAGTACTTTCTCAAGTGCCTCCTTGAGGTAGACATGTAGGGCTTCATCTTTGTTTGGGGTGAGTCAGTAGATGGGTTGTGCCTTGGGTACTTCTCCTTTGATTTGGATGGAGTGCTCTATGTGCCTCTCATTAAGTAGTCCTGGTAGTGCCTCTTTGAAGATTTCAGGATGACAGGCTATGATGTTGCAATATTGGAGGGTAGTGGTGTCCTGGTGATTCTTGAAGTTTATGATCTTGTACTGGCAGGAGTCCCCACCAATTGCCTTGAGTTTCTCCTTTTTGTCCAGGGTTTCAGTAATGCATAAAAAAACAAGGTCACACAGGAGATGGTCCACTGAGTCAGGGTAAATCTGGTGATTGACGCCTTCACACTTGATGGTTAATACTGAGGTTGGCCAGTCTTTGTGGGAATTTTTTGTTTTCAGCCAATCCAGCTCCAGTACAATATCAAACTTTGGGAAGTCAATGACAGTTCCCTGGATGGTGGAGTGCGGGTTCTCTAGCATGATGGAGAAAGGGGTCATTTCCTTTATCACATCAATGTGGTGTTTATCAGCTAGGTTCACATTTTTAATCCACAAAGGATTAGTGTTCAGCTTGAACTTGTCTAAAAAGCTGCTGTTGACTAGGGTTTGGTCTACGCCTGAGTCCAGGAGTGCTGATCCTGTGTAACTACAAAAGTGAAAAGGGTAGGACATCTGTTTATTGGGATGTATGGTGATGATGTAAAGTACTGGGTCTTCCAAGGTTACTTTTATCATTGGGCACTGGTCCACATCCTTGGGTTGGTACTCATTGTTGGGCAAGTCAAAAATTGTGCGGGGAGATTTTGGCTTTCTTAATGCTCTTCCCAGGCTTTTCCCCATTGCAATTGTCTTGTGTGACAGTATTACAGAAATGGGAATAATTTGACTGCCCATTGTTCCCGTTCCCGTGCACATTTGACCCTGCAGGCTTATGGTTTGAGTTGTTGTTGTTTCCAGGAGGCTGGCAATTGGCGCACCCAGTCAAGTGAGAATCTTTGGGTCCCTCTCTTCCCAGTCTGCACTTTGTGGAGGGTGTTGGACGTTTGCTACACCTTCTCTGATTTGCAATATAGGCTCTAAAGATTGATTACTTGGTCCAGGTTGATGTTTCTCATTACGTGTGACTTGAGGGCATTGTTTCACGTGAGGTGTGTGGCTGGAGTGTTGAATGACATATCTGCAGGGGCACGTAGGCAAAGCTCTTCATAAGCGCAGGTGAGTTCATTTACAGTGCCTGTCTGGGTCAGGTTCTTCACTTGATGGATAATAATGGGGGTGATTGTCATGAATGACATTTCAATACTTGTATTTAAAGCCTGGGAACTGAAACCCAGGTCTCAGGGAAAGCCTTATGTTGACCAGAGTAGACAGGAAACTGCCCAACTGCCAGTTGGGTCAAACCCTGGACCACCAGAGATAGATGACCCCAAATAGGAGGAACAGAGGCCTGCATACCTGCCAAGTGTCAATACTGGAGGTTTGAAATTAACACTGGAGACCCTGGAATTGAACTCCGACCCTCCAAAGACTACTCAAGTCACACAAAGTAGACAGGAACCTGCCAACTTGTTAAATTGCAAACCCAAGTTGACAAGTTACTCCAAGACCTGCCAGTCTCCCAAGGACAATTCCTCAAATGGTCACCAGATTGCTGCCAATCTTGCACCACCAAAGATCTGTACCTATTCAGAGGTTATAGCTTTCTTTAAGGAGGTTAAAAAAAACCTTCTGCTGACTCTCTAATGACTGCCAGCAGCTGCCAGTCTTCTGTTCAGAATGGATAGTACAATTAAACTACTCAGGTGACGTGGTGAACAGTAGCGGCGGAATGAAGCATTGCCACTTCTGTTCATCAGAGCAGGCACAATCTGGATCTGCTGCCCTCAGAACTCTAAGCCAAGATCCATGCCCTGCCAGTGCCTTGTCTGTGAACCTGAACCCTGCAAAAATTGAAGAAGCAAAAACACATGGTATAAAAGCCCCAGCAGTATGGTGATGACCATCTTGTCATTTTTGATAATAAAGTTTTATGAACCTTTGGTTTGAACAAATCTTACCTTATCTAGTCTTAGTGATCTTCCACCTTAACTCCAGCCAATTAGACTATCTGGCAACTGCTCCCTATGGAGACCAACCTGCTGATCCTCCCCAGGCACTATACCGTTCCCCAGGAGCCCCCTTTGGACCTGTTCATCTTACCAAATACCTGCCCAACCCTGCCTACGCAGAGTACAACTTGGAGACCATCCATATTGCCAATTCCTTGGCAAGGACTAGAGAAACTAAATGCATAGGACGTGAAGGAAAGAGTATTGAGGTGCCACCCTTTTTGTTCAAAGACAAGTACAATTATCTGCCTGCCTACTTTGTTCCCATGACTCTGCCCTTAACCCCACAACCTGACCGCCCAATGGAGACCCCCACTGCAGCCAAGACTACGTCCAACCAACTGTTTGGAGTACTCTACATTACTTTAACAGGTAGGACACGTCATTTCAAAAACAGCATCTTGAAAAACGCCATCTCAAATTTAATTCAAGATCTCATTTTTTGAATTAGTGATTTTGAATCACAAAAAATAAAATAAACAATAAAATAGTTAAAATTTATATATACCTTTATAATTTGGAATCTCAAACTTACACCATCTCAATTCTGTCACTTTGAGTCAGAATAATTAAATCTTATTCCGCTAACTTTATTTACATATGAAATCACTTAGTGTGGGGCGTGTTTACGCCATCTTGACTTTATGTCATTTTGAATTACGCCATTTATCTTAAACTAAAATAAGATGATACCTGAACTAAAATAAAGCCAGTGGTATAGTGCCAGAAGATGTTCCTATAGTATTAATCCAAGACACTTATACTAAGAACAACCTAAAAAGATGCCATTATGATAGTCATTCTAGTGATTGTCTTTGCTGGGTAAAAAAACAGCTTTGTTCTATGCAATTTATAGCTTTATTATACATGGATACATTGATAAGGGTTTCCTCAATAAAATGTTTTAATAGTGATTTTAATATGGAAGGGGGTGATTACAACATTTCAATTTATGTCACTTCAAATTCCATCAAGTTTCATATCACCCAATTGATTTGATGCGCACAATGGATAGGGGAAAATAAGGGGAAATTACCTATGACGCCAGGCTACGCTATATCAATCCCCCCACCACAATTCTTGCTTTCCACCTTTTAAAAGTACATATTCACGTCAAATACCATATTGATAAAAAATGTAAGAAAACAGATGAACTTTGCAAATATATATTTTTTGATCTCCTCTAAACAACTGGGTACTTTTTAACCCTAGTTGTATAAGCTAGATTTTGAGAAACTCAAGTTTTACTCTTTGGTCCAGTTGAGGTAGCTCCATCATAAATTTGTTAATTTAATATAAAAAATAGTCAAAAACACTATGTTTTTGAGCTACAGCACCTCAATTACGTCACTTCAAAAACTCCATTTCAAAAGCAAGTTTTCAGTAAAAACTCAAATTTTTGCCTACTTGTGTTACCAATAAAAAATATTTTTACAAAATAAAAAACATTGAAATTTTGATAGTACATATTTTTTAATCTCCTCTACAATTCTATGTAAAAAATTGATACTCTTTTTTTATTAAAAACATTCTCATTTTTCTCTTTAAAAACAACCCATAAATTGCTCATATTTTGATACTAATTCACTTTTAGATGCCTCCTAAGTCAACTGCCAAAGCTGCGCCCAAGGCCTCAAAGTTCAAGACCACTCCTCCCAAGGCCAAAAAGGCCAATACAACCCTAAAGAAGCAGTCTTCTAAGGCCAAAGCTCCCCCCAAGATCCCAACTCCATCACCTGAACAAGAGGGAAACAGTCCTATCCCTCCTCACTCTCCATTTGTTTACTCCCCCTCTGATCCTCAAGAGAAGTTGTTCAACTTTAATTGCCATTCTGACCCCACTTCAGAGCCTGAGCCTGAGCTCCTGCAGATGAGCCAAATGAGCTCTAGGATCTTAACTCCATCCACAATGTATGCAACTGGAATGGCTCCTTTGCTGTGCCAACAACGTACCCTATCAGCTATCCTATTATGACTAAGAAAGGGGGGGCCAGATTTGTCTACAAGGGTTAAAGTTTCAGCTGTAATGACAAGAAGAAACCCATCCACCAACATCACTTCAAATGTGATAACATTGGTTGCCCTGCGAGGTTCACCACTTATGGGTTTACAAGATTCAAAGCCCTAGCTGTTAACCACAACTGTGCCAAGCCTTTTGACCCTCTCTATCAACTTATCTGCTGGTTTCTTTGCCAGGTGATTCCAACCACAAAGGATCAAACTACAACTGAGATTTTCAAAAATGCGCTCCTTAATTTAAATGATACCCAACTAGCAACTGTTGGTGGCGCCTCAAAACTACAGGGATATTTTACTGATCAGAGATATGCTCTGAGCACTGAAGGCGTCAGTGCAATCTCCATTGATCAATTGATCATTACTGAGGAGCAAAATCTATCTTGCCATGAGAAGAGATTCCTTCTTCATGATGATGGTCAACATGCCCCAGAGTGTATCATCTGCTTTGCAACAAGCCAGGATCTGCGCAACCTCCTCAAGTGCAAGACCTGGCTTGCAGATGGAACTTTCTCAACCTGCCCAAAGCTCTTCAGCCAGCTTTGGAATATCCATGGGCAGGTTGGAAATCTGGTTCTTCCCCTGTTTTTCTTTTTCCTCCCAAATAAGAAGCAGGAAACATATGTCTGGGCACTCATGATTTTAAAGGCCAAACTGGATGAAATCCTCCCAACAATTGAAGAGGAGCCCAAGGAGACTAGAGAGCGTAAGAAAAAATACATCTCCCAAGAAGAAGACGCTCCCACTCCAACAAAGAAAAAGCATGAAAGTCTTTCCTACCACAAATATCTGGTAGTGGATTTCAAACAAGCTCAGGCAAATGCCTTTATTTGTGTCTTTAAGAGCTCCCCTTAGGGATGCTACTTCCACTTCTGGTAGGCACTCTGCCGCTGTCTCCAAAAGTGCTCTGACCTTTATGAGCTGGTCTACGCTGAAGGCACCAAAGAAGCAAAGAACGTTTTTAATTGCTTTGATTCCCTTGCCTTTGTGCAAAAGGAGGAGACCAATGCCTTTTATGATGCCCTCCTCTACCATCCTTATATCCAGGCCAACCAGGAAGCCTTTGCTCAATTCATTGAGTATTTTGAGACTCAATGGGTTAGCATTTTCCAAGGAGCACACCACATTAGAAAAAGCAGTGAATCAATCACCTGGAACTGCTATAATCAGGTCAAAGACAGGTTGATCAAGACCACCTCTTCCCTTGAAAGGTGGCATAGCCAATTTGCTACAGGAGTTAGGGTTCATAAGCCCAAATTCAATAAGATCATGTCAACCTCAAAACCCAACAAGCCATCTCTGCCTGCCTCTTTAAGACTGGGATGAAGACCAAGGGTGATCCCCCCAAGATGACCAAAGTGGTGAAAAATTACACTGAAATCAGCAAGGTGGTCCTTGACTACTATCCCAAGGATAGCAAGCTTGGGCATCTTCAAGCCATCTCAGTTGCTCTTTCCACTAATGTTTGAGCCTATTTCCAATAAATAATACTTTATCTTATCTCTTCTTTCCTTTAACTTTATTATTATTTTAGTTTTTTATTTAGTATTTGGTACAATTCTATGCTTATTTTAAAGTATAGTTTTTAGTTAAAATAGATGAAAATAGTTGTTTTTGGGATTATTTTAACTTTTGGGCTTTACGCAACTATGTTGCTACTAATTGACCCCATTTTTTATTTCAGATTTGGAATCCTGATGATTTTTAAACCTAGAAATGTTTTTTGAATTTTTATTTTTGGGAATTTTTTGGGTAATTTTTGGAGTTCAAAAGATCTAATATTTTAAAACTGTTTTTTCTTAGTCAAAATGCTGTAAATCAAAATGGTGTTTTTACTAATAAATTGAGATAGCGGAAAATTGAAATGGTGTATTTTGAGATGGCCTTTTTTTGAGATGCTGTTTTCAAAATGGTGTGTCCTACTATTTGACGGGAATAGTAGACACTATGGTGCCTAATTCAGGGCCCTGGTCTTTGCTTGGGCAATCTGTATTCTATATTATCAAGTTAGCACCCATCCTATGATGGGCATTACCCTCTGGCCCGGCTGTATTCTGTCCCAAGCCAACCAATGCATCTACATGCCTGACTTCCTGACAGCAGTGTCCTTCAATACACACCATGCCAAGAAGGCTTGTTTGGAAGTGTCTAATCTTTCACAGTATGGTCTTTGTGCCACTTATTGCGCCAAGTGCCTGCATCATGCGTGAGTTGGATGGATATCTCTGCAATCCAGAAGCGTTGTGGGCATTCCCATCTGAGCCAGTTTACTTTGGCAGATTGAATCAAAGCTGTGACATTGTTGTTGTTGGCCCCAGTGAATGGTTCCAAGGCAGCACTTTGAAGTTGTTAGGCCACGTAGGCAGGCATGGTTCCTTCCTCTTCTGCAGCTTGAAACGTGGTGATAGGTGCCTGGAAGAAATCTTGCCTGACAGGGTGTTGAAGGCGGGGGGCCAGTACAAGCATGACTGATATAGTACAAATTCAGTCATGGTAGTGTCATTTTTGCCTGGGATAGATCACCCAAAGAAGAATAAGAACAGGAAAGCGGCAAAACCCTTGAAAGTATTGGATGATTTAAATCTAGTCATTGACAAAAAATGGGTTCAAGCTGCTCCCATTGACGGTGAAGGAATTAACCTGCACCTCCCTGAATTTTGCCCAAACAATTATGCGTTGAAGATTACAAGATATCACTACCTGGTGGCGCTTGGTGGTCAACCAGCTGGTCAACCAATCAGTCACCCAAAAATATCAAAGTATGATGTCATCAACGCTTTGGCAGAAGTCCCCAATCAAGAGATAAAAATATTTCTGACCAGCCAATCAGATTCAAGTTTGTCCCCCCAGTTGATTTGCAGTCCCTCCCATTTCCCCTCTGAAAACTTGTTTTCAGATAGTTTTACCTATTCTCAAAAAAGTCATTCCCCAATATATGAAAGCTACCCTGGGGTCAAAAATACCCTCTTCTCAGGCCATGGCGCTGCTGTCTTGGCATGGTTGAGAAAAGTTTCTACACAGGACTAGCAGTTTTTATACCCCTTATCTCAAAATCATTTCTTTTTGGTGGTCCATTTACATCTTCTGTTTTCAGTGTTGTTAATTATCTTCATTTCACATTTTGTTCCTTTCTTATATAGATTTGTAGGTTTAAAGCTTCAGTGCACATCTTTGTTCTTGGTTCTGATTTTAGTCTGGACAATTTACCCCACAACTTTTATTTGAGCTCGGATCCTATTTACACAACTCTAACAAATCCTTCTGGTATCTTGTTACCCAGCGTGTATGACGTCCAGTCTAGTGAGAGGCCATACATGATTCTTTTAAGGATTTGTTGACTGCAACAAGTACAGGCAACAGACAGAATTTTGCAAGATAAGGTAAGATGGAGAACTTAACTGTGCTACCAATGTTGTAACTGTGCTGTTTTAGCAGAGTTACAAGGGGGAAAATATTTAGAAACTAGATAATAATCTTTATTGAGAGATAGTGATTATATAGTCAATGTGAATATAGGATAATAGGAACATGATAGCGTTGATCACACAGTAGGATAGTAAAGGGGGGTGGCCTGACCCTGGTAATGAATCAAGCGCCAAAACAAGGTATCCACTGTAAGGGATCATCATTTGTTCATGTTTTTGGATTTAGAAATTCAAGTCAAACTCCTAGTTTGGCTTCAAGTGACTGGATAATTGGATTGTGGGTCACAAACCTGTTTACTTGGTACCTTGCTAGTGGTTCAAGCCTTCTGTTTTAAAAGTATTGATGCCCATCAAGAAGACAGTATCAAGTTAAATAATTGAGTGGATTATATTTTCTTTAAGCAAGGGAGAGAACTCAAAGAATTCATTATCAAATGTACTGATCTTTTTTGTGTATGGCAGTGTCTTAAACAACAGCTGTGATGAAATTGAATCCCTGGTTGCCAACAATCTGTTGACTGCCAGGGAGTCAAATAATAGGTAAGTAAACCATTATATAATTTTTGCTTAGGCAATTTAAGCTGTGCTCTACTAGTAGTTCAGGGGTGCAACCCCCAAGATCAAAATTAAGAGCACTGGAAGTCAACTCTGTTTAATAATCCTGTTAGTTCACATACTAGTTCAGGAGATAGTTTATATATAGGTTTTCTAAAAGTGTTACAAAAGTAACAGATTTGAGGCCCCAGGCGGGAATCAAACCCGCTCCTAGCCACCAGGCAGGGCTAGCAGGCAGGGGAGATTTGCCCGCACCTGGGTTTTTGCTTTTTGAAGCAAATCCAGGTGCGGGAATCATTCCTGCCCCGGTGGCAGCTGAGGGGTCTGTTCTGGGCCCCAAAAGCTATGCCCAAGCCTTGGTGGGTTTGATTGGGCCTGGGCAGGCTATTTTTAGCTGCCCAGTAAACCCAGATCAAACCCACCCTCCATTAAGTAATTTGGGGTCCCCAATTTGCAACCCCTTTTTTAATCAATTTCCTTGGGCTCAGGAAAGCCTGTCAAGCCAGTCCAAAAATGGTGATCAAATTGGGAAAAACCCCATAATCCCAGAAGATAAACCTGCCAGAACCAATGGCCAGCCAAGCCAAGATGGATCACCAAAAAGCCAAACAACTGTTCCCAAAAACCCTAAAAATGACCATGGAGCAGCCAACTAAACAGCAGAACCTGAGATGCCAAACCTTACCACACAGATAGCACCAAAAAATGCCCATAGGTACTTGCATGTGAGTAAGTATATAAAGCAGAAGCACTTGAAAAAGTTCTGTATCAGCATCCTTACCAATAAAGTTATTATGAACCGTTGGTTCACCAATCTGTTTCCAAACATATTTTTGATACTCTTTCATCTGCATACACCCAAGCATCAGTACTTGCCCACTGAGAGGGATAGCCAGACTCCAGTTGACAAAACCAAAGCCTTTGACTACTACTGTCCACCCAATGCACTATTTGTCCCTGTGCATTTTACTGAGTATTCTGCCAATCCTGACATGAACCCTGGACATTAGAAGACTTGCAGTGGTACACCAGCCCAAACGCTCCCAAGGAACCCAACCAAATTGTTTATGACTGCAAAGCAATTACCATCTACCCTTTGATCTTCAACAGGAAGTACAACAATCCTGCTGCCTACCTGGTCCCCAAGGAACCACCCCCAACACCCAAACCAACTATCTCAACTCCACCCACCTCTGATGCCACTGGCCAGAGTAGTAAATTCCTGGGAGTGCTTTATCTGGTGCTCACAGGTTTGATTGACTCTGCCTTGCCAGCAGCTGGGCCTTGGGCTGTGGCTGGGAAGGCCCTTTCCTATCTGGTAAAATTAGGTCCCATCATCTGGTGAGCCATGCCAGTACCTGCTTCAACTCCTCCCTCACCTGCTGGAGCTCCGCAGTACTCTTGGTATCCTGACAAAAAGAATCAAAGCTGTCAGCAGTCAACTCTCTAGAAGTAAAAGTGGCCAGGTTGGATTTCTTTAAGTCAAAACGGAATTTGTTAGTAAAAACACATCTGTGTGTATACTGTAAATTCAGAGCCTAAACAAAAATGCGGGATTCTCAAATCCTTGGTCAAAATTTCAAATCACTTTTGCAGGATAGCCTTTTTTAATTAAATTAAATTCTTTGTATTTTTATTTGAATTTTTAAAAAATGCGGGAACTCATAGAAACTTTGCAAAGTTCAAGTCAAACTGCATATTTCCAATGGACAAAATGAATTAAATGGAATCAGATTTGAAGCGTTCAAATCCATCAACCATTTTCATTAAGTTTACTATGTTTTTTGAAATTGCGGGATTGTCAAATCCATGAACCAAATTTCAAATCACTTTTGAATGCCACTAGTAAACTCAGATATTAATTGCAGGAACTGGAATCCAAATTGAATGTAAAGTAAGAAACTAGGACAAATCAACCCAAATCAGGAAGCTCCACTCTGGATAAAATCAAATGGAAAATCCAATCTCAACAACCATGTTTAGACATGAAATTAAGTGAAATGTAAAATTGTCTAAACTGGAAATGATGCAATATTCTGCACTCTGAATCACTAATATAGCAACCATAAAACCATATAATGATTTATGAGCTACTCTCCTGATGATGCAGAAACTTTTTTTCAAGGAAGAAAGGAGAGAAAAAGATAAAGCATCAGTTTACTACACTATGTATTCATGTACTACTATTAAGGATACTTGATTACAGTAGATTTTAGAAAATATTAATAATAAAATAGAATTATATATTACAATCTGTTTTTACCATGTTGCCTTTTCCTTGGTGTGTTGATAGTTCATTTGCTGTTGATAAGGTGTTTGCATTTAATTGGATGGTTTCACCTCCAGTTGCCTTGGCAATAGGAAATCAAGTTGCCTCTGCAACCACAGTTGGTCTTGGGGAGGCAACTTGATTTGCTATTGCCAAGGCAACTGGAGGTTAAACCATCCAATTAAATGCAAGCACCTTATCAACAGCAAATGGACTATCAACACACCAAGGAAAGAGCAACATGGTAAAAATAGATTGTAATATATAATTCTATTTTATTATTAGCATTTTTCAAAATCTACTGTAATCAAGCATCTAAATTTTAGCTGTCCTAAAATGGTTAGGGTGATCTTTTAGAATGCCTATGATTCCTAAAAGAATTAGCACAAATCCACTCTAGATCTTTTAGCATTCTTTTTGAGACACCCATAAATTATATTTATTTCAAATTCCTTGCAATTATGATTTGAAACTTGGTTCTTGGATTTGAAAATCCCGCAATTTCAGATTCATTAAGTTTTCCATGATGTCTATGATTTGTTTGAAATACAGGAAATCTCAAATTGTACATTAGAATCCCACATTTCTGATTCATGTATCCTGCATTTGTTTGGTGTGTTTTGTCTTTTTTTGTTGAGTTATCTGCTCAAGAGATTCAAAATTTGCCAATTTAAATAAATCAAAAAATTTCAAATTAAATGTTTGATTTTATTAAATATTTTATTTTTCACTCAGCTGAGTTGCCCACAAAAGTGATTTTAAATTTGGACCAAGGATTTGATAATCCTGCATTTTTACGTTTAGGTTCTGAATTTACAGTATAACTTGTATTGTTTAATGTCTATATATTGGTTATTATTATCCACAGTGTAGAGTAGGCTCCCAAGAACCACTATACCAGATTTTGTGATAATACATTAAGCAACACCCCTTATTTTATACTATGTCCATTATGGGTTGGTTAATCAATTGGTGCTAGATGCATCAAGCCTGATTTATTAATAGATTTCATGGGTAACTTATAGAAAACAGAAATTTGACTTCCCCTATTTGACACTATTCACTTGCCACATAATTAGGGTTAGATTTAACTAATCAGAGGCTCAGATTTAAGCCTGAACTAATAAGTGTCACACTGTGGGTGCTGGCTGGCACCCACTGAATTGACACCTTATTGGGGTGACTAGTGAAGGGAGCTTATTAACATTATATCACTCACTATGGTAAATAATCACTATCAGATCTTCCCAGGATTACAACAACCCAATAAACACATTTTTGCTCACCTACTTTTTTAAATATTTTTAAATTTTTGATTTTTTTGCATGTTTGGAACTGCCTTGCTTAACTTCTAACCCTGTTGTCACATTCTAGAACAAATCAGCCAAACATATGGTGTCAGGATTGACAATTTGTTACCCCTTGAAACCTGGGCCCAAGGGTGGGATTCAAACCCTGAACCCAAATTCCTGCGGGCTGCTAGCCCCATGGACCAAGAGCCCGCCCACATTTTTCTGAGATCAAGCCCCAGCAAGCTGAAGCCCTTGCTAAGTCCTAAAGTCAGGATACTAGTACATGTTCAATTATGATGGTTCCCAAGGAGGAGTTTCTTGAATTGCCTAATGGAGGCAGAGAAGGTGGCCCTGTGAACTTCATGAGCTTGAAGTCCTCTTGAGTAACCAATCAAACTCAACTGCCAAGGAGAAACCCGGGCTTTGGGCCCGACCCCGTGACCACAGCCAAAAATCAAGGAAATCAAGTGATCAATTCAGACATTCTGACCAATGAGAGAACATCCAGCCGAGGTGTCATTTTGCTGCTCCTGCACCTAGGCCTCCTGGCCACCTGCCTGCATTTTTCCCAATATTTTGATGAAGCCCTTATGGAAAATACTAAGTTTGGAGGCAGGATGCTATATATGCCTATAGATTCTGCACTCAAACCTTATTGCCATTTTTGAATAAAGGTTATATTATTTTGGATCACACAGCTATTGCTTTATTTTTTATTTGCTATATAACAATTCAGTTCAAGATCTCCTGGCCCTCCTGCCCCACCACCTGCAGTTTTCTGTCCTCATGGTGTACCCTTTAGACCCGTCCATTTTACCAACTACCCTCTGAAATCTGAATACAAGGACTACACTCCAGAAAAGATACTTGAACCTGATCCTTTGGCCTGCATACAATCTGCAGTTAGATACAACCGACAAGGTCTATGGATATTTTTAACACCCAAGTTGTTCAGAGGAAAATTCAACTATCTCCCTGCTTACCACATACCCATGGAACTCCCTGTGACCCTAAAACCTATGCCCACTTCCTCACCCAACCTTTCAACCAACCATACTGGCAAGCTGTTTGGGATTGTGTACATTACCCTCACAGGAGTGATTGACACTATAATCCTGGCCGCTGGCCTGTGGTCCTGGGTGGGAAAGTCTGTCTCCTATCTTTTTAAGTTTGCCCCCCTCTTGTGGTGGACATTGCCTGCAAAAAACCCAGCCCAGGTTACCCCTGGAAACAAAGGGCTGGCCACCCAAGACTAGATCCCTGACATATGGGCACTTATGTCAAGTGAAATAAAACAATTGTGTGATTGTTTTATTGATTTTGTTTAGTTGTACCTCTAAACGCAACTACTGACACTTTAAAAGCAGTAGTTGAGTTGTACTGTAACTTTGCATACAACTTGGCATTACTTTGGTGAACTAAAATAGAACTGTGGCTATGCATAGCACTTTTCTGTATTAAGCCACTGTCATCTTGGCCTCTTATGGCAGTTCCTCCAGCCAAGTAGGATTTGTCTGCTTTGCCTATTAAATAAAAGACTGGTTTTGTCTCGATATTATATTTTAAAATGTCCTCTCTAAAGGCTGCAACTATACCGTAACAGGTATGGTATTAAGAAATAAGGGCCTAGGCTAGCTATTCATAGAACTTCCACACAAGCTGCCATCTTTTATGACGTCGATGAAGGGAAGCTGGCTAATTTGTTTAGTTTGTAGGTTGGTTTTAATTATCGGTGTTTAAAGTTTAAGCGACAATAGGCTGATGTTTAACATGCAATTGGAAAATGGTGATAATCCAGTGGAATGGATTTTGGAAATTGCCCAATTTCTTAAGCAATCATCTGGATGGTGTTTTGTTTTGCCTCTTGGCTGAACCCCATGAACTGAACTTCCTGGAAGGTTCTTTATTTGAACGGTTGTGGCTTTGGTCTGTGCTAGTTGAATCTAGATGTGGATCTAGATGTGGATCTAGTCTTGATATACGATTAAGTTCTAAAGTAGATCAAGGGGCTACTTGCTAGGTGGTATGTGATCATCTTAATTGGACAGGGAGGGTATAGATGGATTGATCTTCCTATGGGGTATAGCAATTCGAGTATGTGGTACCTGATTGGGTGATGAATTGGTCGATCACTTGCTTATCTTTGAGTGGATAAGTTGATTTCGGTGCTACGAGTGTAATTTATATTGCAGATTAAGGGATATATTTAAAAGTGAATATCTGAGATGATATGGATCCAATTGCCTTATGAGTAGGACATTCTATACCGACATGTTTAAAATTATCACTTTAAGTGAGAAAGCCTTTAGTGTAGCCATGCTACTTTGAAAGGATCTACAACATTTTTGTGGCTCCTACTCGGAGTGCAAAAGTTCTTTGTAGAGCTGGCACGGTTTAAAAGAGATACTTGAACCCCATTTCCTAGTAAATGGTAAGTAAATTGAATGATTTAAACTAACAAGACAGACGATATACATTGAAAGGATCTACACCGATGGCTGCTGCTTCAACAATGGACAGGCAGGAGCAGCTGCAGGTATAGGAGTATACTTCGGCCCTGGTGATAACCGCAACATCAGCCAGCCCCTGAGTGGGCGTCAAACCAACCAGCGTGCAGAGATAGCGGTATGGTATTTTGTTGGTGTACTTAAATGTAGGCTGTTGTTTTAGCCGTCCGCCATGGAGACCCAGACTGCGCCCTGAAGATCTACACGGACTCGAAATACGTTGTCAACAGTAGGTGTTATAATTGATATACTTACCGATAGGCGTCAACCTCTACTTGAGAAAATGGGAACAGAACGACTGGATCAACTCCAACGGAAGTCCAATTGTAAACCAAGACCTATTCAAGAAGCTCAGCTATGAGATTGACCGCCATCCCTACGATGTTGCAATTGTAAGTTCCCAGCTTGACTTTACTGACATTAAGAAACATATCCCCAGCCACAGCAACATTACGGGCAACGAGTGTGCTGACCTGCTTGCTAAAAAGGGTGCCAGGAACTCAAGACAGTGAATTGGTGCAGTATCCCACTGGTTTAATTAAAGGCTTATGACTACCCTAATCTTCAAAGACTTTACCGTTTTAATTCTGACTTTGCATGCCAGTAAGATCACGCTGTGGTTCGAACTCGGCTCCAGTTGTTTCCTTTCGATGGGCACACGATCTTTACAAATCGAAACATCTTTTTAGGGAACACAAGTTTATCAGGGTTCAGAGACGGCGTTTAAAAAGGAAACGCGGCCATGGGGGGAGGGATGTGTAGAATTTCATAGGAAGGGATAGCGGTCTTCAGGCCCTCTGTGTGCCCATCTTTCCCTTGAATGGCTCTCTCAACCATGAGATGGGATGAGTCAACAATGTTGTCCATAAGTTTCCTGTTCCCCAGAACTGTGTGACCAAATTTGTCTTTCCATATCACAGTATTGTCCATCAGGGTCCAGAATTTCTCCTTCATTAGTGAAATTCGGTTCTGCCCATTATCAAAGATTACATCTTTTTGTGTGGTGTGGATGGTTCACAGTGCAAGGTGGTAAGCAACCGCTCAAACCACTAGGGGCTCCCGTGTGAGACTTCTCATGAAAAAGATGTCAGACTTTGATTGGAATCACACAGGGGGATTTAGCATTCCAGCAACCTCCATCCCAAACCTCAATACTGTAAATTCAGGGCCTAAACATAAAAGTGCAGGACTTCAGATCCTTGGCTCAAACTCCAAATCACATTTGCAGGCAGCTCAGCAGAGTGAAAAATGAAATATTTAATCAGGCCAGCCCTTTGATTGACTTCTTTGATTCATTTAAATTTTTGCCATTTCAAACCTTTGCCCAGATAGCTGTAAGAGAGTGGGGCTAGACTAACAATTTTTGGCTCCTATCCCAGCAGATCCATCCACCAGGATATCATCTAGTGCAGGACTGGAATGGCTACCCTAAGAGGCCCCCAGGGAGAGGCAGGCCAAGACAGGGGTGGGAAATAGGCGTCCAAGCCCATAACCAAGGCACCAGCAAGTAATCACAGAGAACTATCCTGGGTGGGAGGGGGGTCTGAATCCATAGAAGGAAGTTGATGCAGAGATGGGAGGGAGTGATTTGGAACTGACTCAAGTTTTGTGTTGTTTGGGTCTAGGAAAGAAGATTCATCAGTGCATGGCTTCTGAAAGGGTGGGAGGTCCTCAGGATAAAGACCTACCCAAGCCAACTTGACAAGTGTGTTAAGGATGGTGGGAACCTGGTTCAAATGAAAAGGGGGCTTGGAGAGCAGGCCAGGATTGGGAACAGAATGTTGTGCAGCCAAGGAGAGTCTATTCCAGATGCCTGGGGCTGTGGTCCATAACAACAGGAAGACAGGTACCATGGCCACCATAAGTGACTTAAATGAAGGAGACAACATTTTGCAGAAGGAGTTCTAACAAAAAATTCTGGGCAGACAAGCTGCAAGAACTAGGATGCTTCCAAGGGGTTGAATCAAGTTTGGATTTGCTTGGACTGGATCTCAACAAAAACATATGGACGGACAAGCAGCTGGGCAGGCAGACTTAAGGGAAGCAGGAGGAGGGGCAACAGCAGAAGTCAGGACAATAACCTGTGTTATCAAATAAAACTACAAAATACAAATGAATTTGCAAAATCAGGAGGTCTTATTTGATTATCAGAACTGGTAATCCAGGGACCTGATAGCCCTTGCTTCCATTATATGCATGGGAGGGGTAATGATACCAGGGTATTATAGGAGAGGGTTTTGAAAGCAGCAAGGGGGAACCAGTTAGACACATCTGCCTAATCTACCCATGAGCTGGGCCCAATAAAATAGGAGCAACAGACCTGGGTGCAGGGGACGGCAGCCTGGTTGGCTAGGTACATTCTGAGGGCTCAGACACAACATTGCCATTGCTGCTTGCCTTTGATGTCACAGCCAGAATGTCCCTAGAACCATTTTTTAGGGCCAAGGGACCTCTGGGCTGGAGGGATTGTTCAATTGGGATTCCACTATATGTGGAAATTTATCCCCAAATTTCCTAGGCCACAAGTCAGGCAGCCCCAGTGAAATGGGCCTGCGCTTTTCTGTTGTCTTTCCAATTGTTTCAAGGAAGGATGACACCAGGAGAGCAAATAACCCAACAGGATTGATGTCTTCTCCATAGTGAGAGGGGACTTCAGGAAAAAGGAATTTTTTGCCGTAAAGGCCAGCACAAAATGCTCATCTACAGTGTGGGCAAGGCCCTCCCAGTTGCACAGAGGTTGTACATTTTCACAGCTCACCTTTTTTGTGGCTCTGGGGAATAAATCCCTGTTAAGAGCAAGGGGAGGCTCTTGGAACTTTACAATAACTCAACTAACTAAAGACAAACCACAGCAAACAAATGCAAGATACATGAATCAGAAATGCCGGATCCTAATGTATGATTTGGTATTTCCTGTAAGTCTAAAAAATCACATACAGCCTGAAATTAGTAAAAAATCTGAAAATGTGGGATTTATAAATCCAGGAACCAAATTTTAAATCAAAACTGGGGTGAATTTGAAATAAATATAACTTATGAGCATCTCAAAACCAAAGCCAAAGGATCTAGAGTAAATCTGTGCTAACTCTTCTAGGAATCACAGGCATTCTCAAAGCTCATCCAGTCCCTTTTAGGGCAGCTAGGATCCAGATCCAACTATTCGCCAACTTGACATACTCAACAATAAAATTCACTAAAAGGTATGCTCCTATTTTTGAGCTTAATTTTTTAATAAAAACTTATTACGCCTTCTTTGAACAACAACCAAGTCAACAAGCTGTTTCCTGGCCTTGAAAAAATCATGAAGGGCTACGCTGGGTCTTCCAACAGTGAAGCCTCTGTTTATGACCACTCCCAACTTGCTGGTCCCTCCCCAAGCACTACCCAGGAGTGTGTTTGTTCTTCTGAGTCCTCCAGCATGGCCCTGTTTTTACACCACCCACAGGGGGCTTCTAATCCAAATCCTGTATCTTCAGGAATCCTCTCATTTGAGAGCTTCTCCCCAATAAAACAGAGAAGTACTCCCAAGTTAAACTTGATTAGAGTGGTTCCTACTGGAATTCCAATCATCATTATATGCAAAAGATGGTCTAGCAGTCTGAATCTTTCCAAAAAGGGAGTGGAGTGATTTAACAATATACACTGGTGTAGCCCAAGATCAACCATGGGGCCTTGGGATATATAA
Organism: Entomophthora muscae; assembly: GCA_014839935.2. Classification (NCBI taxonomy): domain Eukaryota; kingdom Fungi; phylum Entomophthoromycota; class Entomophthoromycetes; order Entomophthorales; family Entomophthoraceae; genus Entomophthora; species Entomophthora muscae. Next base: position 105,163 of record QTSX02007306.1, read on the forward strand.
TAGGAGGAAAGTGGACAGTTTTGACATAATAGGCATGCTGGCAGTGTGGACCGAAAAATACCAGATTAAATCCTCAGATTTATCAGTTGGATCTGGAGCTTCAAAGTTCACATTAGCCCAGCTGTACCCTAGTAACACTCAAAAATCTCACACAAGGAGAAGGGGGTTCATGTTGTTGGAGAAGATTACAATAGTCTACTAATCAGTTAGAAGGTGAGAATATAGAGTTTAGTGTGAATCTTGAAAAGAATAAGAAATTTGGAGCAAGTTGCTCAGGAAAAGGAATTCATGTCACAAGTGACAAACTCCTGTTGACCATGCTCATAGGAAAACCTCAACTACAGGATTCAAACCCTGATACCCTGCAGGCTGCCAGCCTGCAGGACCAGCCACCTGTCCACCTGCAGATTTTTGGGCTCAAACCAGAGCAGGATTTGACTTCGGGGAATCCCCTAAAGCTTGATGAACCAAAATCACCTACATCAACACTCCCATGCTAAAGATTCCTGTTAACACAACCAATCAGAGGGCGGGCCAACCCATAGATCCCAGAATAATTCAGGTTACCACAGAAGAGGAAACAAAGAAAATTCCTATAGAAAGCAGGCTTCCCAGAGATGACTAACCCCACAATCTGATAAGGAAATTTGAGTATTCTCAGTTTGAACCAGCCAATGAATTAACTCCTGCGACAGATGCTACCGCGGACTGGAAAAACCTGGTAGACGGTAGCACCAGGCCTAAAGGAAATTGTAAAAGTTTACCCATGGCAGATGGGTATACTTATACCCTGGGCCTCCAGGAAGTTGCCTAATGCCATTCTTGCAATAAAGTGACATGAACCTTTGGTTCAACCAGGTTATTCAATATTTGATTTTAGTTCTATTGCATTTGCAGTCTACCTCACATGGTTCCGTACCTCACACCTGACAACCCCAAGAAACTGCAGACTGACCACCCAAGCTATATTTTCCACCAGGAGCTCCCTTTGACTCGGTACATTTCACAGAATACCCACCCAACCCGGTGTATTTGGAATTCACCATAGAGGAAATCCTAATCTACAGCTCAGAAGCCAGAACTAGAGAGACTGAGACTGTTTACAGGGAAGGCAACAAAATCACCATACCTCCCCTGCTATTCCGCAGCAAGTATAACTACCTGACCGCCTATCTAGTTCCAATGACACCATCTCTTACCCTACAGCCCAGCCACCTGCAAGAATCTGTTGCAGCCAATGAATCCACTTCTACTAAGATATTTGGAGTGATGTATATCACTCTTGCTGGCTTAATTGATTCAATGGTACCGGCAAGCAGACCTTGGGCCCTCCTGGGCAAATTGTTATCTTATATTTTAAAGTTAGCTCCAATCTTGTGGTGGGCCCTTCCTGCTGGGCCCGTGGGCTGTTCACCTGCAAGCTCCCAAGAACACCCCACAGGAAGAATCCCTGATAATTCAGCTTAAATACTTAAGTAGAAAAAGGGAGGAAACTAGTGGTTACCCTTGGATTTTGCAAGTTCTGGGGGTGAAGAATGGCTTTGCAGGTCTGCAGCAAGCTTCAGCCTGAAAAACAGGAAGAAGTAAGGCTTAAGTTTGATTGCAGGATGCAGTTGGGCTCTTTGATATGTGCTGGTAGTTTGGACTGCATTGGATGACAGGTAGTTCCATGGCTTAGTTCAGTTTGGAAATCTGATTGGCTCCCTGGCTTGCCTGAAAATTGATTGGATTTATTGTTGCATTTTATTAAATACTGATTGGTTAGATGTGCTCTGTGGAAATTTCTGGATCCATTGATTGTTACTTTAACTTTGTTTATGTTGTCACTGTCATCTTGAGTGTCCTGGGTTTGATTTAAAGTGAAATTTATAATGTGTTCTTTTTGCTTTTGCTTTTTCTTCAATCATTAAACCCTATAGTAAAGATGGGGTTGATTTCCAATTTCAAGTGTGTTTTAATCATTGTTAAATTATTGGATTTAAAATCTGAATTCAATAATGAATCTGCTTTTTTAAATGCTAAATAAATGTCACTTTTCCCAATCAATTTAACTTCAGAAATTCTTTTTGTGAAAGGAAAGGATTTCTTTACACTGAAACGCTTCAATACTATACATGGTTGATATTAAACACATTTAGGATTATTTTATAAAAGAAGAAACAGCATAAAGTAAAAGATAGACCAAGATTAAACCATAAGCTCTCATTAAAAATTTAGGAGCTTTATATACTATCAAGAGCAACTATTTTATTGAGTTAAACTTTATAGAGAAATAAGGGTTTGTTTGAAATTTAATAGTTTTTCAAACTCATGAAGGATCAACACTAATATAATATCTATTTATGGCTGGTTAACACTGTACCTAAGCTCAATACCTTGCCTGCCAACCTACCCTATAATCTGCAGGGGCGCTCAAATAACCCCCCACAATATATCAGCACCATTATGCTTCCTGCTTAGATATTAAAGTACATGGTTGTTTTTCTTTGCAAGGGGCAAAAAAATCTCAATTCAACTCCAACAACAAGCTATTCAAATCCAAACCCATATTTATACCCTGCCACTGTGCCACCCCTTGTGGCCCTGTGGCTACTTTTTATAATGTTGGGATTGTTGATTAAGTTATGATGGCAACTATGCAGAGCCTTTAGATTAAATTATAACATTCAAACTTTAGAAGATAATAATATGATATATATGACTGGCAGTAGATTGTTGATCATAGCAGCAAGACCACCTAGTTTTAAGCCCCACCCTGCTGCCTAGGAAAAGCTTCAGGCACCACCTAACAAATATTTTAGGTGCTGAGGCATCAAACTAATTTAACATCAGGCACCTGGTTCAAATCCTCAAGTTATTGAATTCCCTAATTAATACCTATCACTAAAAATCAAAATTTAATGTCTGTTGAGAGTGGAAAGTTGTGATCCTGATGCCGTTTATCCACACCAGAAAGAGCCATATGGGCTGGGGGAAGACCAAAAAATCACAATTATTAATGTTGGCTGGGCTCTAAACTTGGAATAAAATTATCCTAACTTGAGTCTGTTCTGAAATTTCATAGAAGAAATCTATAGAAGCTAAAAGATATTCCAAAGCAAGAGTATAAGGATAATACTGTTGAAATAAAAGAAATATTAAATTTGACAAGTGCTTATGTGTGATCAGAAGCCATTGTTTAGATGCAACTTATTTACTTCTTCCAGTCCTCTTGCTACAAGCACTAACTTTATCCTTTCATAGGTTAGTGTAAAAACCAAGTTCTCACTACCCAATAACTCTAAGGGAATGGATTGCCCCATTACACAGAGCACAACATATAGCATAATAGCTTCAATTTCACAATAAAAATATCACACAGTAGTTTTCAAACCTGATAAGAGAAGCACATTTTAGTCAGTTTAGAACTCATGAACTCAGTCTAAAAACAAAATAAAAATTAAGGAATTCATATTAAATTACAATAGATCTGGATCCACTTTAATTTTGTTTTTAGACTGAGTTCATGTGTTCTAAACCAAATAATATATGTTTATCTCAACAGGCTTTAAAACTATTGTACTTTTCTGATTTTATGTCTGCTTCCTGAACTTTTGTTTACTCAATCCAAATACAGAGCTATAATAGTTAATTGTAACTTTAGGCTAGTATATTTTCATTTCTTTCATCAGGTCATGAGCCTAATGTTTTAATAAAATTGACAGCTGTGGTTTTAATCATTATTCATAAATAATGTATATGGCTAAAAATGCTTAAATGAAATAGGAAAACCAAGTTTATTAAATTGTCTCAGGAGAATGACTCTTGGGATGTATAACTTAGGATGCTTGTTGAAGTGCTGTCACAACATTGGGTGAAATCAAATAGTGACTGGCTTCCAGAAGATTGGACAGATCTTATGGATTATGGGGCAAGCCCATTTTTAATCAATGCTTAATAAATCCAAGTGTCTCTTTAATTGGATTGAAAAGTGGAAATATGGTGGTAGAAACAGGATTCTTGTTAGGAAATCTAGTCATTGCTATCTTAATATGGGCATGTTTTTTGATAGGAAGCAACTCAGAAACAACCAAATCCACTTTATACAGACCCACATTATCAAGAACTAGAATGTTAGTAGTGTCACTGTCAGGAATCCAAGTACTGTGTGTGGGGTCAGTGGGTGTGGAAGCGTGTTGTGTAAAGTCACTTCCCCCTTTAGCCCTGGATAGGACAATCTTCCCGTGCCGTACAAAAAAATCTTCCCAGAAGCCAGCCAAACCCCTCAATTCCCTTGAAGATTTAGCCCACACAATAAATGAGAGATTTGTGTTGGCATACCCTTCTCAAGTGGTAAATAATACCATGAACTACATTGTAGAATTGCCCCCGTCCCTCTCCTTCAACGCAATCCTGGTCATGGTAGACTGCTTCATCAAGATAGCATACTTTGTACCAACCACCACCCATTGCACAGAAGCAGAGACAACCCAACACTTCCACGACTGCATCCTCACCCAATACAGGACGCCTGAGGAAATCATCACAGACAGAGGACCCCAATTCACATCAAACTACTGGACGCAAGTGATGAACAACTTGGGAATCAAGCGGTGCATATCCACCTTCTACCACCTAAAGCCTGACAGCCAAAACAAAAGAGTAAACCAGATACTTGAACAATACCTCCAATGCTATGCCAACGCCAACCAGGACAATTGGGCCAACATGCTTCCCATGGCCCAGTTTGCATACAATAGTAAAGACCACGCCTCCACTGGGATGTCTCTGTTCAAAGCCAACTACAGTTTTGACCCCACCTGGGATCCCAAGGTTGGCAAGAAGGAAACTAACACCACTGGACGTTCCTGGGCCAAGCGGATCCATGACACACAAAAAACATGCTTGACCAACCTTAACTGCGCAGTGCAAGCCTACAAGGCCTTTGCCAACCAAAAACAAACACCAGGCCAACCCTTGCAAGTTGGGGATGAAGTATACTTGGACTCTTGCAATGTGCCCCTACATGTGCCCTGTAGGAAGCTATCTCACAGAAGAAGTGGCCCTCACAAGATCACCAAACTAATTGGAGAAGTTGCTTATAAGCTAAACCTACCCCCTATGGAAGATTCACAACGTATTCCACCAATCCCTTTTGTTTAAAAAAGATTGGAACTTGCTCCCCCACCAACAGCTTAAGAAAAAACCCCTGTCCATCCAAATAGGCTGCACTGAAGAATACAAAGTTGAATACATACATGGCAACAGGATCCACTACCAGAAACCCCAGTACTACGTCAAATGGAAAGGATACCCTCTAGAAGAAAGCACATGGGAACTGCTTAGCAACCTAGCTAATGCCCAAGAAGCTGTACAACTCTATCTGAACAAAAAGGACCAGAAGAGAGGGCCCTCAGGGAAAGAAGGGGATGATGTCATGATTGATAATTCATTACCCCAGAAAACTCAGGCCCAAGGGTGGGACTCAAACCCTGGACCTACATTCCTGCGGGCCGCCAGGCCCATGGACCAAGGGGCCGCTTGCCCGTGTTTTTTTGGGATTGAGCCCCCGCAAGCTGAGGCTCCTGCTAAATCCCAAAGCCAGAATAGTTGCACCAGCTCAACCATGGTGGCACCCAGAGAGGAGCCTCTCAAATTGCCTAATGGAGGCAGAGATGGCGCCTCTGTGAATTTCATGAGTTTGAAGTCCTCTCAAGTAACCAATCAAACCCTACTGCCAAAGATAAACCCAGGCTTTGGGCCTGACCCTGTGACCACAGCAAAGAACCCAGAAAATTGAGTGACCAATTAGGACATTCTGACCAATGAGAGAACACCCAGCCAAAGTGCCATTTTGCTGCTCCCACACCTGGGCCCTCTGGCTGCCCGCCCGCACTTTTCCCAATATTTTGATAAAGCCCTGATGGAAAATACTAAGTTGGAGGTGGAATGCTATATATGCCTATAGATTCTGCGCTCAAAATTATTGCCTTTTTTAAATAAAGGTTATGTTACTTTGGCTATTACAGCTATTGCCATATTTTTATTTACCGTCTATCAATTCAGTTTGAGATCACCTGGCCCTCTTGCCCACAGCCTGCAGTTTTCTGTCCATCTGGTGCACCCTTTGGGCCCGTTCACTTCACTGATTATCCCTTGAAGCCCAAATATAAGGATTATACACCAGAGAAAATCCTCAAACTTGACCTGCTAGCCCACATCCAATCTGCTATTAGATACAACTGCCAAGGCCTGTGGATATTCTCCACCCCAAAACTATTTAGAGGAAAATTCAATTATCTCCTGGCCTACAATATCTATATGGAACTGCCCGTAACACCCAAACCAATGCCAGTCTCTTCACCTGACCTCCCAACCAACCATACCAGCAAGCTTTTTGGAATAGTGTACATCACCCTCACAGGGGTGGTGAACACCATTGTGCCAGCTGCCAGTCTGTGGTCTTGGGCAGGGAAGTCTGCTTCCTACCCTCTAAAGTTAGCTCCTCTCTTGTGGTGGGCCCTGTCTGCAAAAACCCCTGCCCAAGTTACCCCCAGAAACAGTGGGCCAGCTGCCCAAGCTAGATTCCTGACAAGCTATGAGAATTTAGTATCCTTTACCCCATAAAGGGTTTCATGCATCATGCCAAATAGATTTTTAAATCTTTTTAACTTAAAGGTCATAGGCAGACAAATAGATGAGCTTTGGGTCCAGAAGGGGATTAATGTGGGCCTTATATTCTAGAAGATTATTATAATTATCTCTAAATAACCTGGGTTCAGTGGTATACCAGATGGCTTCACAGATGATCCTTGTATGCTCTCTAGTACAGACCAAGTATTCATATAACATAATGATTTACTGTGTGATGTCCTGGTAGTCTACTTGATGAGGGACTCTGTAAAATGAACTGGTCCAAATGGATAGACAAGAGACCTGTAAAATGCAGGCAGGTATGACAGGAATTACTGGGTGGTATAAAGAGGTACTTAAATGGTGAGGAATAACCACTCAAATCCATATGTATTTGATAATTAGCCACCACTGAAGCTTCCTATACTGTTTAGTATCAAAACCGCAGGCTCAACCCGCCAGCAAGGTTCCAACCAAGCAGGTTTGTGACCCGCAATCTGATTATCCAGTCACTCAAAGCCAGACTAGGAAGTCAATTAAAATTACCAAATCCAACAACATGAACAGATGATGATCCTTTATGGTGGATACCTTATTTTGGCGCTTGACTCATTATCAGGATCAAGCTGCCCCCTTCTTTCATCCAGCCGTGTGATCACCAATCATGTTCCTGTTATCCTTGATTAACATGAGCTATATAATCACTATCTCACAATAAAGATTATTATCCATCTTCTAAATATTTTCCCCGTGTAACTCTGCTAAAACAGCACAGTTACAACATTGTAGCACAGGTAGGCTCTCCATCCTACCTTATCTTGAAAACTTCTTCCTGTTACTTTCACACGCCGCAGCCAACAAATCCTGTGACATAATTATGTCTGGCCTCCTGCCTGACTGGACTCTGTACACCCCTGGTACCGCCATACCCAATGCCTTTGTCCTGTACCAGAACACGGTAATCCCACTACCCGCCTTCAACGCCATTTTTGCACAAGGTTTCTTTCAGGCTCTCTCCTTGATGCCGCAACAAGCTTACCAAACCACCATGCCCACCTACATAGCTCAAAGACTACAGAGCACCGCCTTGGAACCTTTTGCCAGGGCCAACAATACAACACCACCACATGGATCCAGTCTGCCCAGAGCAAGCTGGCTCAGATGGAATGCTCACAGCGGTTTTGGATCACAGGGATTTCCATTCTCCTGAACCATGACACTGGCACCTGGTGCAACAAGTGGCATGAAGAGCACACCAATAAAAACTGGGATACCTTTAAGCAAGACTTCCTGACAATATTTGTGCTTAAAGATACAGCGCTCATGATCATATGCTAAGTAAAGAACCTGACCCAGACAGGCACTGTGAAGGAACTCACCTGCACCTACAAGGAACTCTGTCTTTGTGCACCATCTGACATGGCCTTTGACACCCCAGCCACACACCTCATGTATTATGACGCTCTTAAGTTGCATATGATGAGACATGTGAACCTGGATCAGGTGACCAACCTGCAAAGCCTGTACTGTGAAGCGGAGAAAGCGGAGCAAACATCCAACACATTGCATAAGGCTCAAACTGGGAAACAAGAAAGACCCAAGGATTCCCATCCAGGCAGGCTCTCCTCTTGACCACCTCCTGGAGGCAATGGGAACAACACCAACCACAAACCCAGGGGTTCAAATGGACATGGAAATAGAAATAATGGCCAGTCAAACTAGACCCATTTCCGTATCACTGCCAAGCAAGGTAACCAAGATGAGGGAAAACCCCGGGGAGAGCACTAAGCAATCCAAGCTCTCCCCACGCAACTCCTGACTCCCCCAAAAATGAATACCAACCCAAAGATGTGGACCAATTCCCAATGATCCAGGTGCCCTCAGAAGACCTGGTACTGTACACCCTTGCCAGACATCCCAATAAATTGATGTCCTATCCTTTATGCTTTTGCAGTTACACAGACTCAGCACTCCTGGATTTGGGCGCAGACCAAACCCTGGTCAATAGTAGCTTTGTGGATAAGTTCAAGCTGGCCACTAATCCTTTGCGGATTAAAAATGTGGTCCTGGACGACAAACACCACAACATCATGAAAAAGGAAACTGCCCCCTTCTCTGTCATGCTTGAGAATCTCCACTCCACCATTCAAGGCCCCATCATCAACTTTCCCAAGTTTGACATTGTACTGGGACTAGACTGGTTACAGAAGAACAATCCCCACATAAACTGGGCAACCTCAGTGTTAACCATCAAGTGTGAAGGTGTCAACCACCAGATCTACCCTGACTCCATGGACCAACTGCTACGCAACCACGTCTTTGTACGTATCACAGAGACCCAGGACAAGAAGAAAAACCTAAAGACAATTGACTGGGACTCCTGCCAGTACAAGATCATACACTTCAAGGATCACCAGGATACCTCCACGCCTCAGGACCGCGAAATTGTGGCCCACCATCCAGAAATCTTCAAGGAAGCGCTACCTGGGCTGCCCCCTTAAAAGCATATTCAGACCTCCATCCAACTCAAGGGGGCTGCACCCAAGGCCCGCCCTATCTACAGGCTGACCCCAAATGAAGACAACACCTTACGCGCCTACCTCAAGGAGGCATTGGAAAAAAGGACTTATCTGCCCCTCACAGTCTCTCCTTGGGGCTGCCATAGTCTTTGTGGCTAAGAAGGATGGTACCTTACGTCTGGTCACAGACTACCACACCCCTAAACAAAATTACCATTAAGAATTGTTACCCATTGCCACTGATTTTAAACCTTTTCAATGCCTTGGGAGAAGCCACAGTCTTCTCCAAGATTAATCTAACTGCAGGCTACAATTAGATTTGTATTAAAAAGGAAGACATCCCCAAAACAGACTTCCACACTAAATACGGAACCTACAAATGCTTAGTGCTCAACTTTGGCATGACCAATGCCCCATCCACCTTTGTAACCTTCATAAACAAAGTATTTGCGCCCCACATAGGCAAGCACGCCCTAGTGTACCTAGACAACATCATTGTCTACAGCCCCTTGGTGAAACAACACCACAAAGACCTAGAAGCAGTCTTTGCTACCCTGGCACAACACAAACTGTTGGCCAAACCCTCTAAGTGCCAGCTCTTCTGTGAGCAACTACCCTTCTTGGGACACATAGTCTCAAAGGGATGGCATCAAACCCAACAATCAAAAGATACAGGCCATCTGCAAGATGCCACCACCCAAGGACAAGTTAGAGCTCTGCACCTTCTTGAGAATGGTGGCCTATATACGGCGCTTCATACCTGACTGCAGCGTTTTGACTGCCCCCTTATCCACCATAACAGGCGCCAAGTCCAAGTTTGTGTGGACCCCCCCCAATATGACCTCTGTTTTAGACGCCTCAAGGAGAAACTCTAAACAGCTCCCATCCTACAATACCCCAAACGTGATGGGGAATACCAAATGGAAACCAACGCCTCAGATGCATCCATTGGGGGAGTACTATAAATCAGAAATAATGACAGTGACTTCCTGCCTGTAGCTTATGAATTGCAGAAGATTGACAGATGGTGAGTGGCAATACCCTATCCACAACAAAGATCTGTTGGCTATTGTACACTGCCTAGTCAAATGGCGCTGTTACCTAGAACAGCAGGAAGAATTCACAGCATAAACCAATCACAAGTCACTCATCTATTTCAAAACTCAAGCAAATATGTTGCGCTGCAAAGCCCAGTGGATGGAGATATTAGAGAGATTTAACATGCTCATCCAGTACAAACCTGGGGCTGAGCTTGCCATGGCAGACGCCCTGTCCCGCCTGTATGTCCGTGCTTCCAGAGGAGAGAATGGGCTCAAACCAGACTGGCCTCTCTTAGTACTACAAACCAAAGGACGACAGGTTTCCCCCCTGGCACAACCAACATAACAAAGGAAACAGTCATCAAAAATGAACACCTCTTTGCTGACGTATATAGGACCCTCCACAAAAAAATGTCAGACAGCACAACCATTCCCTACATTCCCACACATCAGCAAGTCAACACCATCATACGCTATCACAGAGACCTTGGAGATACCAAGAGCCAAAACCTATATGAGTTCCTTAAACATAAGGCCTGGTGACCAACCTTATACCGCAATATTCAATAAGTTCTAGACCAGTGTGAGGTATGCCAAAAAGTTTGCCAAAAGCAAAACCCTACCAAAGTCAGTACTTTCCAATCCGCACACAACTATCTTTTTAAAGTATGGGCTCTTGACATTGTTGGCCCCATGCTAGGAAAACACAATGACAAGAAATACATCATCACTGCCATTGACTTTTCTACAAGATGGCCAGTAGCCCAAGCAGTGAAGGCACACACTGGCAATGATGTATCATCAATTTATTGGCAAGGAGACAACCAGCAAGTTCAGAAAGCCAGAACTCCTGATAACCAATGGAGGCAAAGAATTGACCTCTAAAGACACCAATGTATACCTCACCAAAAATGGGGTCAAGCACACCGTGACAACAAAATACCACCCACAGGCCAATGGATGCGTAGAGCGGCTTAATGGTAGCCTTGTACAAGCCTTAGTCCAAACTCACCGCTGGGAGACCTGAAGACTGGTATAAGCAGCTACCAACTGCACTACTTGTGTGTTGAACCCAAGTGAACAGATCCACCGGAAAAAGCCCATTTGAACTGGTATACGGCACACAGCCAAATGCCATTCAAGCATTGACAGGACCTAAACTGGAAATTCCAAGCGAAGTCCCTCCACGCTCAGACCCTCAAGTGATAGAGGCTAACAGCAAGCAAACAGCCAAAGGAGAAGGAACGCCTACAAAAGAGATTTGTCCCCATCTGCAATAGACATAAAGTTGGGGACAAAGTTTGGGTCATGAATGTTGACAAGAGCAATCTACAACCCAAGAAAGTGGGGCCAGGAATCATTCTGAAGGTAAATGACAATAACACTTACCTTGTGCAAGGGCTTGGAAAACATACAGCAAGACAAGACCCTACACCATGATTGCCTACAATCCTGCAAAGCAAGACAGAAGCAACAAGATACCGCCCTGCCCGCCACATAACAGCAACTAGTTCAATACGGCGCCTGGGCTCCTGACAACCTCCCTGACAACCTGCCCCCAGAGGAGGCCAACCTTCATTTGGGGGGGTGTCAAAACCGCAGGCCTGACCTGCCAGCAAGGTTCCAACCAAGCAGGTTTGTGACCTGCAATCCAATTATCCAGTCACTCAAAGCCAGACTAGGAAGTCAACTCGAATTACCAAATCCAACAACATGAACAGACAATGATCCTTTATGGTGGATATCTTGTTTTGGCGCAAGACTCATTACCAGGATCAAGCCACCCCCTTCTTCCATCCAGCTGTGTGATCACCAATCATGTTCCTGTTATCCTTGATTCACATGAACTATATAATCATTATCTCACAATAAAGATTATCATCTATCTTCTAAATATTTTTCCCTGTGTAACTCTGCTAAAACAGCACAGTTACAAAATTAGTGAAATTTTCAAAAGATACACTAGGATTGAACATGATAATTAAACCCAACCAAAGTAGTCCCAGATAGATAGCCTGCAACAATATCAAAGAATCTCAGAATAAAACTCCTGATATTGGGAGGCGACAATAGTCTCAGTTTCAGATTCTGGGGCAAAGACTCCAGTATTGGTGGGCATTGACAGTAAAATTAGGCAGCATAGACACGTAGAGCCCAAAGCAGGACCCCATCATCCCGTTACAATTCAATTTAAAATCAAGTTTTAAGGAATATAGTGGAGAAGGCCTACTACAGTATCCATTTATAAAAATGTTAACCAGGAGATAATTTAAGTTTATTGAGTATAACTTTTAGGGAGAAATTAACTCTTGAGAGTTGAACAGTGAAAAAGTTCCAATATCTACCAAAATTATTGACTCAGCAATACCACCTGGATCCATGGCTTCTATTCTGTCCCATTCCAAGAGCACCCTGTCCAGCACGCAAAAAACCCATGTGTGATTAAGTTTGTGATGACCGTTCTGATAAACAAGGCTGTATTGGGTGACCCTCAGAGTATGTCCATTTATTAGTGTCAATCTTCCCTGAGTAATTAGATTATGCTGACATACTGGAGCAACAGTAACCCATTTTCAATCATTGGTTTGATTTAAATCTTTCAACTTGGTCAACTTGGTTAACTGTTTCCTCAATTTCTTGGCTTTCCAATTAGGACAGATTATACAGGTCATTAAGGAAACTACTGTGACATTACCCTCTGTTTTAGGCAGTGGAACCATGCCTATCCATTGGAAAAGGAAAAGTTTTTATGAGTGGGAGGGAGTTTTATAGCAGCTTCTAAAGGCTCAAGAATGATCAACAGCATCAGGGTTCTGGCTTAGAATTCTCTTATAAGGTCAGGTGAGTTAGAACAATCATATTGGGGAGCCCAGGAAGTCTCAGAGTCAGGGTAACCTTTCTAGGACACAAGTTATAAAAGCCAGTAATGATTCTGTATGAGAATCCATAATGCATTCTAATTTATACTCAGGCTCCCCCTCTACCAAGATGGGTTGGGAAGAGGCCTCATTTGTGCCACAGAAAGGAGTGGTAAGACACTCATGATAAACGTGCAAGTTTTTCAAGGAGGGTGATGACTCCAGCAAGTATGCTGAAGGACCAATATGTTGTTTAACTTTGAATGAGCATACACATTTGGGACCCAATTTGCAACTTGGGATTTTCAACTTTGTGTTGCAAGTTTTCACCCTGACCAGATCACCAGGTCTGTAAGTGGGACCTTCCTGGCGCTTGAAATCAGTGTATCCCTTGTAAGCTGCCATGGCAGCAGAATGAGTAACTTGAAGCTCCTGATGAACCTGCTTCAGTGCAGCAGCTTGATCAGTTGCAGCTTCTACATTGCTAATCAGCCTAGGACCCATATTAAACAATGGGCTATAAACCACATTGAAAAAGAAGGGTAAAACCTGATTTAACATGTGTGGAGTGTTATTGTATGTAAACTTGGCCATGGGTAAGATTAACACACCAGTTATCTTGTTGTGCATTAGTGTAGAAGCATATATAGACCTCCAAACTTTGGTTTACCCTCTCTGTTTGTCCATTGAATTGGGGGTGAAAAGCTGTGGAACGGCACAACTTGATACCAAGAATTCCAGTAAAAGCTTCCCAGAACTGAGCAATGAATTGGGGCCCATGGTAACTCACAATATCCATTATAATGCCATTTAGGGAGAAGATTCTATTCACAAAAAACCTAGCTGTTTCCACCAAAGTAATTGTGGTTGATCAAGGAACAAAATGTGCCATTTTTGTAAACCAATCCACCACCATTATTGTGTTAAACCCATTAGAGTCTGAAAGCTCCCCAATGAAATCAACAGATACCAATGTCCAAGGCCCTGAAGCTGGTTTTAGTGGAACCATAAAATCAGTAGTTTTGTTCCTGCTTGCTTTGGATCAAATACACACCAAGTAGTCCTGAACATGAGCTGCTAAATTTACAGCCAAACCCTTCCAATAAAATTTCTGGAAGACTAATTCAACTGTCTTGTTCTTCCCTGTATGGCCTGCTGTAAGACAGGTGTGATGAGCCTGCATAATTTTGTCCCTGATGATCTCTTATGGAGCTCATAAAAAACCCTGATGATAAAGTATGGGGGCCATCTTATTATATCCTTGTGATTGGCCTACTGGCTGCTCAAATGCTAGCTCCAATAATCTATCATAACCCTTGGACAGGAGCTGCAAAAACTTAACTTATGAATATAAGTCCAAGTCTGAACCCCCAGTTAAGGACATGGTGGCAAGCGTAGTCAACACAAAGGGAACTACAGCCTCATCTGGAATCAAAGTATGTATATTAAAATCAACGTCCATACCAACATCAGGGAGGTGGGAAGGATTTCTGCTCAACACATCAACCAAGTGGTTGTCTATTCCTTTGATGAACTCAGAAAAACTTGTATTTTTTCAAGTCACCATTCCATCTGGATTGATGACCCAAAAACCTCTAGGTTGGAAATAGTACACAAGAGCCTTATAATTGGTTTTTACATTGAAGGAATGACGCGCTGACATCAAATGATGATGCCAGTGCTTCAGGGATTCCACAACTGCCAACAATTCCTTGTTGTAGATTATATAATTATGATCATGAGCTTCCATTTTCCAGGAGAAACAGCCTACAAGTCTCCCAATGCCACCACTTTCAGTTTGCAACAGTACCCCTGCTACTAAATATTTTGAAGCATCAGTAGAGACCATAAAAGGAAGATCTGGTTTTATGTGTTGCAGTATCAGGGACAGTGACAACAAAGCCTTGACTGCCAAGAATGCTTCTGCACACTCAGGAGTCCAAATAAAGATTATCTTCCCACTGTCAGAGTATAAAGGGGCTGATATCTCAGAAAAGTGAGGGGTGAAATTCTTCAAGAAAGTACAGGTGCCAAGAAAACTATATAACTGAGATACAGTCACAGGAGTCATGTTGTCAGGGATCCAAGCTTGAGCAGCCAGCCCATTGTTTTCAGGGATCATGTAGGCCAAAAGATTTGTAGGCATAGCCCACCACAAGAGAGGAGCTACTTAAAGAGGTAGGAGAAGGACTTACCCATCCAGGACCATGAACTGGCGGCCAGGATTATAGTATCAATTACCCTGGTGAGGGTAATATACACAATCCTAAACAGCTTGCCAGTGTGGTTGATTGGGAGGTCAGGTGAGGAGGCAGGCATTGGCTTGGGGGTCACAGGCAGTTCCATATCAAGTTGGTAGGAAGACAGGTAGTTGAACTTGCCTCTAAACATCTTGGGTGTTGATAGGATCCAGGGCCTTGACGTCTGTATCTAATTGCAGATTATATACAGGCCAAGGGATCTAGTTCAAGGATCTTTTCTGGGGTGTAGTCCTTATATTTGGGTTTCAGGGGGTACTACGTGAAGTGGACATGACCAAAGGGAACTCCTGGAGAACAGAAATCTGTGGGCGGAAGGCCAGATGCTATTGTTTGATTTGATAGATGGCAAAGATAAAATAAGGCAGTAGCTGTGTAAGCCAAAATAACATAACCTTTATTCAAAAATGGCAATAAGTTTAGAGCATGGGGTCCTTTGGTCTATAAAGCACCCCACTTCCAAACTTAATATTTTCCATGAGGGGTTTATAAGAACATTGGGAAAGGCAGGTATGGGGGTTCTGGGTGCTCTGGTTCAAAGGCAGCAAAATGGCACCTGGGCTGGGAGTTCTTTCACTGGTCAAAAATCTCAAATTGGCTACTTGATTATCTTGCCCTAGAGTTGTGGTCATGGGGTTGGGCCGCAGGCCCATGCCTTCTCCTGGGGGTGACTCTTGATTGGACACTAGTGTAGACTTCAATCCCATGAAGCAGATGGTAGGAATTTTGTTGCCACATTAGGAGACTTGATTACTCCTCCATTTGGTGTACTGATTCCTTTGATTTAGCTAGCTTCACCCTTTGGAAAAAAATTGGCTTCAGCTCACAGGGGCTTGACCCCAGGAAAAAACAGGCAGGCATCCCCTCAGTCCTTAGGGCCGGCAGCTTGCGGTGGTTCAGGGTCAGGGTTTGAATCCTGCTCTTGGGACCAGGTTTTGAGGGGAGGATAATTGATATTCCTGATATCAGCCCCTTCTTCCCCCAGAAGCCCCTCCTTCAGGTTCTTTTTGTCCAAGTAGAGTTGGACATCTTCCTTGGCATTTGCTAGGTTACTCAGGGGCTCCCAGGTACTTTCCTCTATTAGTTATCCTTTCCACTTGATGTAGTACTGGGGTTTTTTGCCAATGGGCTCTGTTGCTGTGTGTGTATTCAACTTCATACTCCTCAGTGCAGCCTGTTTGGATGGGTGGGGAGGCTTTCTTGAGTTTTTAGTGGGAAAGTGATTTGCCATCCTTTTTGAACATCAGGGAGCGGTGGAACACATCATGAATCTTCCAGGAGGGGGGTAGGTCTAGTTTGAAGGCAATCTCTCCAGCTAGCTTGGAGATCTTATCGGGGCCACTTCTCCTGTGAGCTAATTTCCTACAAGACACATGTAGGGGTACATTCTTGGAATCTAGATATACTTCATCCCCCACTTGCAAAGATTAACCAGGGGTCTGTTTACAGTTGACAAAGGCTTTGTATGTTTGTACTATGCAATTTAAGTTAGCTAGACAGACATTTTTGTGTGTGATGAATATGCTCATTTCAGGAGCATCCATTAATGTTGGTTTCCTTCTTGCCAATATTGGTGTCCCAGGTGGGGTCAAACCTGTAGTTGGCTTTGAACAGGGACATGCCAGTAGAGGCGTGGTCTTTACTGTTTTAGGAAAATTGGGCCATGGGAAGCATTTTAGCCCAATTATTCTGGTCAGTGTTGGTATAGCATTGGAGGTATTGCTCAAGGATTTGGTTCACTCTCTCAATTTGGCTGTCTATCTGTTGGTGGTAGGAGGTTGATAAAAAGCACTTGATCTCCAATTATTTCATCACCTGAGTCCAATAGTTAGAGGTAAATTAGAGACCTCTATCTGTTACAATTTCTTTGAGTGATCCATGCTGGGAGAGGATATGGTCATGGAAGTGTTGTGCTATCTCTTTCACCGTGTAATGAGTGATGGTTGGTAAAAAAATAGGCCATCTTGATGAAGAGGTCTACCATGACCAGTATTGCGTTCAAGGATAGGAATGGGGGCAGTTCCACAATGTATTTCATGGAAACAGATCTCCAGAGACCATTAGGTATATTCAGGGGTCTTAGCAGCCCTTCAGGTTTGTTCCTGCAAGTTTTGGTGTGTCTACAAGTTTTGTATCCCTTTGGGTATTTGATTACTTCTTGATCCATCCAAGGCCATACAAAGTTTCTTTTGATACATCAGAGGGTCTTGAGTCTCCCTGGGTGTCCAACAATTTTGGAATCATGATAGTCTCTCAAGATTTTGGTCCTAATGTCTCCTTTGGGTACAAAGATCCTGTTGTGAAACATCAGTGTTGTTACTTTCAGCAAGTAGCCCTTTTGGTAATGGGCGCTATCCAGGGATTTAGTGAGGTCAGAGATCATGGTTTTGGTGAATTTGTTGAGCGTTTGGGCCTTTAACACTTTTGGTTTGCTGGCTCTAATTTTAATTAACCCCAGGTGAATGCCCAAGCTCACTGGGTCCAAGAGGAATAGAGTATTGTGGTTGCAATTTTCTGTGTGGGTAGGCACCAGGTTGGCTCTTCTGATTAGAGCATTGGGGACCACATTGACCTTTACAGGTTTTTAGTCAATGGTCAGGACATAGTTGGCTATCTCTAAGGCCCATCTGGCCTTTCTCTGGTTCAGTTGTCTTGTTTTGAAGAAATATATCAGATTTTTGTGGTCTGTGAGGACCTTTACCGGGAACTCAGTGCTGCACAGGTATCTTTGCCAGTTTTTCAATATTTCATGATTGCAAGCATCTCTTTGTTTTAGATTGGATAGTTTCCTTTGGCTGGCAGCACTTCTTGGAGTAATATGCTACAGGATGTAGCATACCATCCCCTCTTTCCTGAAGAAGGACCCCACCCATCACAGAGTTGGAAGCATCAGTCTCCAGAACAAACAGTTTGGCTGGGTCAGGCATTGCAAGGACGGGAGCAGTTGTGAATGCTCTCTTCAGGGTCTCAAATAAGGCAGTACACTCATCAGTCCAGGTGAAGGTGACCTTGTACAAGCATAGTCTTTTCAAAGGCAATGTGATGAGAAAAAAATTTTCAATGAAATTTCTGTAATAGTTGACTAGCCCCAGGAAACTCCTAACATCTTTCTGGCAGATGAGCATAGGTCAGCTAGTTACTGCATCCACCTTATCTTGGGCAATTACAAAGCTGCCAGTCTTGACCACGTACCCCAAGAACTCTACTTCCAATTG
Source organism: Entomophthora muscae (assembly GCA_014839935.2). NCBI lineage: Eukaryota > Fungi > Entomophthoromycota > Entomophthoromycetes > Entomophthorales > Entomophthoraceae > Entomophthora > Entomophthora muscae. Next base: position 123,665 of record QTSX02007306.1, read on the forward strand.
GAAGAATTCAGATTACTTGAGTTTGGCGTGGAGGTGGTCTTGTGAGAGCTTGTCAAGGATCAGGTCAAGGTGTTGTAACTGTTCTTTGTGTGACTTGCTGTAGATGAGGATGTTGTCCAAATATGCCACACAAAATTATTTGAGGTATTTGCCTAGGACAGTGTTGATCATCCTTTGGAATGTACTTGGGGTGTTGCATAATCCAAACAGCATCACTAAGTATTTTTAAAGACTGTATCTGGTCTTGAAAATTGTCTTGTACTCATTTTTTTCCTTGATATGTATTTGGTTAATGCATTTTGGAGGTCAATTTTTGAGTAGACTTGGGCACCAGTAAGCATGTTGCATAGGTCATCAGCATTTATAATGGGGTATTGGTTTTTTATAGTGATTTCATTTAACTTCTGATAGTTCATGCATGGTTGCATGCCCCCATCTTTTTCCCACAAATAGCATTGGTGAAGAGCAGGGTGCCTTTGCTATCCTGATGAAACCCTTTATAGTCATTCCCTCAAGATATGCCTTGAGGACAATCTGTTCCTTGTGATTGTAGCTGTAGATAGGGTCATGGCTGGGTTGATTGTTGGGCAGCAGGTCAATTGCCTGATCATAGATGGAGTGTTCAGGGAGCTGGCTTGCCACGCTCTCATCAAATACATGGTTCCACTTGGCCAAGGGAGCAGGGAGGGTACCTACACTGGGTTTCATCTATATGATCATGAGTCCTTGGAAGGATAATCCTTCCAGATTGGTACAAAAGGGTACAATGTTGAGGTTTTCTTTATCCCCCAGGGTGACAGTCTGTTCTTGGTAGTTAAGGATGAGGCCATGCCTGTCTGACCAGGAGTCTCCAAGGATAAGGGGAAGTGATAATCCTTTCAGCAGGATGAGAGACAAGGGGTATGTATTACTCCCTAAAATTAGGGGCAGTTCTTGTTCACATTTGTATCTCTTGTCCTTGGTGCTGTTCCCAGGATAATCTTTAGGCAGTTCTACAATGCAGACAGGCCTAGTTCTTAAGCTAAGTCTGCATCAATTAAGCTCTCATCTGCCCCTGTGTCAATGAAGGCCTTCAGTTTTTGGCGGGTTCCATTGATGTTGACTGATACAAGGATAAACTTGTAAGACTGGGAGGAAGCATTTATTTGAGCCAAAGAAATGGGTGTAGCGTTTCTCTTAGGACAGGCTCTGGTCAAGTGACCTGCTTCATGGCAGTGGAAGCAGAGTTGCCCTCTATAGTATCTCTGGAGTTCTTTGGGGATCATTCTAGCTCTGTGGGGTGTGGGGGTTTGGGTTTGGCAGTGCAGGGCTGGAATGGACTGGTGTTCTTTTGGTTCATGCTGAGGCCCTTGCACAGAGGGAACAGTTTGCCTAGACTGAGACTGGGGGGTGGTGTTTCAGCAGGTCCTTGATGGCTGGGTTAACTCCCTTTTGGAATATGATGGCTGCTAGTTTGTCCTCAAGTTAGGTGCAGGTTTTCAGTTTGAGGAATTCCTCGATATATGCTTGGATGGGTTGGGGGCCTTTTCAAATTACTGACAGGGAGTTCAGGGCGTAGTATCTAGTGTTGCAATCTTCCCCAGTGGCCATTAACTCAGCCTCAAACTTGGGTATAGTCTAAGCAGAATTCCATGTCTTTTGCTTTGGACTTGCCAAACCAATCTAGGGCATCTCCAGAGAGCATGGAGGCAACTCCAAGTACCTTCTCATTGTCACTGGAGTAGGATGAGGCGTTGGCTTGAAAGTGTAGGCAGAGGACTGGTATGGCTTGGCAGTCTTCTTTGAGGGTGATTTTTTCCATCTGGTGAATTTCCACCTTTGTGAGGGATTGGTTGACATATATGTTCTGCACCTGAGAGGAGGGAAACTTGGCTGTATCAGCAGCGGCAGCGTCAGGTTTCTTTGGGTCATTTAGGTTTGCATTCTTCCACATGGAAGAGGCCAGGTTCATGGTCATCTTATAGATGTAATAAGTGATTATCAATAACAAAAGCATACAAGATGCCCCAGAAAATAACAACATCTTGGGGCTCAGGGTACCAGGTTTAAAAAGGATTGCCATAATGTCAGGGATCCAGTCTTGGGCAGCCAGCCTGTTATTTTCAGGGATCACATGGACCAGAGTTTTTGAAGCATAGCCCACCATAAGAGAGGAGCTAACTTAAAGAGATAGGAGAAGGACTTCACCACCCAAGACCATGGGCCGGCAGCCAGGATTATAGTGTCAATAACCCCTGTGAGGGTGATGTACACAATCCCAAATAGCTTTTTGGAGTGGTCCATGAGAAGTTTGGGCGCAGATGCAGGCATGGGTTTAGGGGTGATTGGAGGCACTATGTCCAATTGATAGGCGTACAGGAGGTTTTACTTGTCTTTGAAAAGGGTGGATTCAGTATGATGCCAAGGCGCTTGTCTTTTAAATCTTGCTTGCAAATTCAGTTGGGCCAGGGAATCTGCTTTAAGTATATTCACAATGGTAAATTCCTTGTTTTTGGTTTCAAAGGGCATTCTGTATAGTGGACAATACCAACAGAAGCACCAGGAGGACAATAAACTGCAGGTAGAGGGACAGGAGGCCTGGAAGATCTGGAGCTGGTTTGGTAAATGGCAAGAATAAAATATGGTAATAATTGGGTAAATCAATGTCTTATAACCTTTATTTGAAAATGGTGATACAGTATCAGCGGTGAGTCTATAGGCCTATATAGCACCCTGCTGCCAAACTTCACATTTTCCATAGATGGTTCCTCAAAAAATTATGAAATATGAGGTCAAGTGTTTCAGGAAGCCAGGCATGGGTAGAGGCATTGGTTGACTTGGGACAGAGCACAACCAGGCCAGTGGGTAATGCTCACCATAGGATAGGTGCTAACTTGAAAAATAGAATACAGATTGCCCAAGCAAAGACCAGGGACTGCAGTTGGGCACCATAGAGTACACCAATCCTGTCAAGGTAATGTAGAGTACTCCAAAATGTTGAGTGGATGTGGTCTCAGCGGCAGTGGGGGGTTTCATTGGGCGGTCAGGTTGTGGGGTTAAGGGCAGAATCATGGGGACAAAGTATGCAGGCAAATAATTTTACTTGTCTTTGAACAATCTTGGTGTCCCATTGTACCACTTTCCTTTGTGTCCTATGTATTTGGTTTCTCTGGTCCTTACCAAAAGATCAGCAATGAGGATGGTCTTTCAAGTTGTACTCCAAGTAGGTGGGGTTGGGCGGGTATTTGGTCAAATGCACGGGTCCAAATGGGGCTCCAGGGGGATGATATAGTGCCTGAAAAGGGTTGGCAGGTTAGTCTCTGGAGGGGGCAGCTGCCTGATGGTTTACTTGGCTGGAGTTAAGATGGAAGATCACTAAGACTAGATAAGGTAAGATTTGTTCAAACCAAAGGTTCATAAAACTTTATTATCAAAAATGACAAGGGGGACATCCCCATACCGCTGGGTTCTTATACCAGGCGGTTTTGCTTCTTTGCTTTTTGCAGACTTCAGGTCTGGTGACAGTTCACTGGCAGTAATTAAGTCCTTGGCTTCTGGTTTTGCAGGCGGCAGATCCTAGTTGTGCTTGCTCTGATGATGTCAGGGAATTCTTCCCTGACTACATCAATTGTATAGGAACCTTGGGAACAAACACCAAAACAAAGAAAGCCAGCAATTAATTTTTGGATGCTAATTTTAGTTCTGGGGTTGACCCAGACGGGGATTGAACCCTGAACCCTAAGGTTAATTCAACAGTTAGTTTAATGAAGATAGTTTGAGTTAAATTACCTATTTATAATGAATGGATTCATTCAACAATGATTTCCAACTTTGGTTTTGCTTCTGGAAACGTTAATAAGCCACCTAGAGACGTCACTTACTGCTCAAAAAAATGATTGGCTGCAGTTATCCTGGTTCACACTCTTGGAACCGCTCTTAACACTTCAGTATCAAGCGCTGTACTTGATCTTCCCTCTTATTTCCTTGATCCACCGCTTAATTGCACTTCAACTTGTGGCTGTTTCTACATTTTATTTGTTCATCTATATAATTCTATATAGTATCCTGCCATTTATTGATTCACATTTAAAACAGGTATTAATTTCAGTCATGAAATCAATGAAATTTTCTGGTAAATCCCCACATTTCCAATGATCCCCTTATTTTGTTCCAGCCTCAACTTTGAAGGTATTTAAGTGATCAAATCTTACTATTATTACTTGTTCCTTCAATTAAGACTTATATTACCTTACTCCTGCCCAGACTTATCTTTTGATCCCTCATTTGAAACCAGGAAAGGAATCTTATTCCTGTTCTGGTTTCTAGCCCTCCTGCTTACAGTTGTATTAGGTCTTGAAACCCTACCCCTACCACCAACTGGCATAACTCCTCACCCAATAATGCCCACCAGAAGGAGTCTCTGGCCAAAGGGTGGTTCAAGCATCCCTCCGGCCACTGGGGAAGAAAGTTCCACTATGATTGCAACACCACTCCTCCTCCTCTAGTAGAACCCTCTCTGGTTAGACCCAACAAATCTCTCTACCTGTTGACATACTTGGTAGGGCATTATCTATTGGGTTGGTTCAGCTTGATGATGAGTAGATTTGCTTATTTGGGCTGTTTTGGCTATCTTGTCATGATCACGGTCCCTATTGGATCAGTAATTTCAGGGCTCAACTTAGGGGCTTTGGTCCACCAGGTAGGGAACTTGTTCCCTGTCAAGTGTGTCCCTAACAGATGAAAAGAATTGGTGATGCTTTTTTCTGTTGCTAATTTTCACCACATCACCTGAGCAGTCAAATTGTATTTCCCATTCTGGACTGGAGGCTGACATTAGCTGGTGACCATTGGCAGGAATGGCAGGAGGCCTTGTTGTAACCTCCTTTAGGCAAGCTACAACATCAGCATATGTCTGGGTCTTTGGTGGCACATGGTCAATAGCAATCTGACGTCCATTTAGGGGAATCATCTTTAAGAGTCTGGCAGGTCTTGGAGTAATTTGACAACTTGGGTCTGCAACTCAACAAGTTGGCGGGTTTCTGTCCACTTTGTGTGACTTGAGTAGCCTTTGGAGGGTCAGAGTTCAATTCCAGGGGTTACAATGTTGATTTCAAACCTTCAGTCTTGGCTCTTGGCAGGTTTCTGTTCCTCCTGGTTGGGGCAAGATATCTCTGGCAGTCCAGGGCTTGGCCCAACTGGCAGTCTGGTTGGCTCCTGTCTACCCTGGTCATAAAAAGGCTTTTTCTGAGACCCGGGGCTTGATTCCCAGGCTTTCAATACAAGTATTGAAATGACATTCATGACACTACCAGTTTTTTCACACAATACCTGGCAGTTTGTAACAACACTCCAGCCACAGCATATTTGGAAGCAACTGTAGATACCACAAATAGTAGCTCTTGATCTACATGTCAAAAACTGGGGAAGATAACAGAAGAGCCTTGACTTCTTAGAATGCTTCTGCACACTCAGGCGTCCAGACCAGAGTTGTTTTCCCACTAGCCAAATACAAATAAGTTGCGACCTCTGATAAATGAGGCATGAACTTTTTCAAGAAAGTACAGGTACCAAGGAAACTATGAAGGTGGGATAGTGTCACCAGAGTAGCATACTTGCAAACCACTGCTTCCTTATCAGGGGCAATAATGTGATCATCTGCAAAGATAATATTACCCATAAAGATAACTTTACATTTAAAGAATTCACCCTTACTTTACTTGATGATCAAGTTGGCTTGTAAAATACGTTCCACAACCACTGAGAGATGAGCCTTATGAGACTTCTCATCTGGAGAAAACACCAAAATTTTGTCCATGTAAACAATGTCACACACCCTTAGTAAATCCCCAAGGACCAAATATATCAACTGCTGGAAGCATGCAGGGGCATTCTTTAACCCAAAAGGCATAGCACAGAACTGATAGATATCCTTCTTGGTTCTGAACGCAGCCAATCCCTCCATTCTCTCTGCTATCCAAATCTGGATAAAGATTTTCAACAGAGCAAGCTAAGAAAAAACTTTTGACTTTTCCACACATTGGGATATCTGAGCCTCAAGCAGAAGAGGGTAGGAGTTGGGGATAATGATTTTGTTTAATTTTCTATAATCAACCCAATTTTGAAACAACCCATCTGATTTCTGAACAAAAAACAACAGCAAGCAAATGGAAAATCCTTCTTGAAAATGTGACCCTTTGCCAACATATCCCGGGTTCATTCCTCCAAACATACATTCTCCTTCAAGAGTAAAGGGTAATTTTAAAGGCAATGTGTATCAAAACAACAGTTAGCTTGAAGTCAAAATCAAACTGAGTGTGTTTCAGAAGAAATTCACTTCTAGAGGCGTCAAAAACCAAAGCCCAAAGTTAAAGGCACAATGGTAAATCCAAACTCAAAGATGCAGGAATGGGAACAGCCTGAATAGTCTGGGTCAATTTCTCTAATTCTAACATATCTAACAGTGGAATATGAACAGTAATGTCAGAGGGATGGTCAACTTGTAACTTATTCTCCTTGAGTAAGGTAGAAACATTATGATCACACCACCAGCTAACACCTAAAATAATGGGATAAATGAGAGTAGTATATATAGAAAAACGAGCATTAAAAGACTGGTCAGCAACAGAGAATGTCACTGGTTTTTCATTTGGAAAAAAGAAAAGTCTGACAATTTCCTCCCCTAACAAGTATGCCAGGATGATATTTCAACTGTAACAAGTATTTAGTCTTCACACTCATGAAGTTCTGCAATTCACCAGTATTCAGCAAGATTACAGGGCAAAAGATAGTCTGACCATCATTGATGATATCATAAAACAAGAAGTACCCAGCAGTAGATTTATTTGCTTCAAAAGAGGCAACCTCAACTGAACCTTGCTTTTCTTCAGCAGTGCAAACCATCACCAAAGAGGCAGGATGTTCCTGGAATTAACATTTTATCATCCCCTGCACCTCCTCAGGAAGAGCATGATAGTCTCAATTGATGGGCACCATGGGTAAGTCCCCAGATCCATCAGCTGCAGGTTTGATCAGGAGCACGTGCTGCAACATAGCCAAGGAACTTTTGTGAACCCCTTTTATATTTACCACCTCCTCATCTGCCATCTTGTTCAAAATAGCAAACTGAGGTTGAGAAGATACGCACCCTGCACAATCCTTAGCTGGACCAGAAGGAGCTGCAGCAGTACTGGAGCTAGCAAACCATAAATGAGAAGCAGGTTTGGCTTTGATTGCCAATGCACCTTGTTTATTATCAGAAGGATTTGAGACCATGGAAAGTATTTGGCTTACCAGGGCCTCAGTTGTGGTTAACAGTGAATCCAAAACTGCTTAGTCCTGTGTAGTTTGATCAACTGCTAACTACAACACTGAGAGCTTATTTACTTCCAAGAAATCAATAGTACAACAATAAGCCAGGAACTGAGGAAAGAAAACCACAAGGGAGCTTATCCTTTGATGAAAGGAATAAAACTTAAATTAGACTTTTATCTCCTCAATAAATACACACACAGTATTCAATAAAGGATAAAAGGATGAACTCTTGATCAAAACCTGTGGATTGTGCTCCACCACAGATAACAACCATTCACGTGTGTCCACTGAAACCTTTGTCATCACATGGTAAACTTGAGATTTGTGACTAAGGCTAGAACTGGAATAGAATGATAAAACTGACAAAACTTCACACAAAATTTCATCAGTAGGTGGAGCAGGAAAACAATACAGACTCCAAAATGACATGGCACAACAGAAATAAGAAACAGATGATCCAGTCTCAACAAATGTTACCAGAGATTAAAACCACAAATTAAAAAAGAGCCCAAACTGAAAACTCAGAAAAGAGCTGATGCAAATAAACATGGTAAATGCAGGTATATCAACAGAACAGGAGAAAAGAAACACAAATTCATGACAAACTGCTTCTAAAAACTCAGATGTCAAAGAGTTGAGTAATATAACTGAAATTGCTGGAAAATAAGAAGCTGTCTCCAAGTGATAGGGAATCACCACCCAAATCCACACAGAGTTAATGATTAATCACCACTGAAGCTTCAAATACTGTTTAGTGAAATTTCCAAAAGATACACTAGGATTGAACATGATAATTAAACCCAACCAAAGTAGTCCCAGATAGATAGCCTGCAACAATAATAAAGAATCCTCAGAATAAAACTCCAGGTATTGGGAGGTGGTAATAGTCCCAGCTTAAGATTCTGGGTCAAAGACTCCAGTATTGGTGGGCATTGGTGTAACATTAGGAAGCATAGACACGTAGAGCCCAAAGCAGGACCCCATCATCCCATTACAATTCAATTTAAAATCAAGTTTTAAGTAATATAGTGGAGAAGGCCTACTAAAGGATGCATTTATAAAAAATGTTAACCAGGAGATAATTTAAGTTTATTGAGTATAATTTTTAGGGAGGACTCCACTCTTGAGAGTTAACCCGTGTAAAAATTTCCAATATATACCAAAATTATTGACTCAGCAATACCACCTGAATCCATGGCTTCTATTCTGTCCCATTCCAAGAGTACCCTGTCCAGCACGCAAAAAACCCCTGTGTGATTAAGTTTTGATGACCATTCTGACAAACAAGGCTGTATTGGGTGACCCTCAGAGTATGTCTATTTATTAGTGTCAATCTGCCCTGGATAATTAGATTATGCTGACAGACTGGAGCAACAGTAGCCCATTTTCAATCAATGGTTTGATTTAAATCTGCTGTCAATTATATTGTTAGGGACCTACTTCTTGAGAATCAGGTCTCTGTACTCCATCCAGTATTCCATATTAATTTCAGGAAAGGTGGCCATTATATCAACCCAGAAGTAGTGTACACATTCTTTATAGCAGGAATCACAACCAAGGGGACCAAGTCAGTGTTGTAGGAAAGCAAGCAGAAAGTCATACATAGTGGCAAAGACAATATACCCAAGCCACCACCAACATTAGTAGTAAGCATTCTAGGCACTAACTAGGTTTTCTATTTCAAACTATTGTAGAACGCAGTAAATCTGGGACTTGGGAACAGAATAAAGGTTCTATTAAACAAACAAGAATCAAGGAAGGGCATTATTCACTTAAATAACAATAAGGTCCAACATCAGGAGATCTCAATCACATCTATTACGCATCAGGAGCAAGGGGTTGAGCTTAGTTGATCACAAGTATGAAACATTGCAGTTAGGTTTTGATAATGAATAATATAGAGTTTCAAAATACCCTGGAGCTGAAACAATCATCAGGGGAATTGAATAATCAGGGAACTTGTTGAGATGTCCTTAGGAAATCCTAAACCATAATTGTAAAAAATTTAACAGTCCCTTTAGGATAATTAATGATGTCAGGAATTGGTTCCTGACATATATACTTCTGGGAAGTATAATAAACAAGATAAGAGGAAAAATTAAGAAGAGAATGATACTTTATTTGATATGAATATACAGTATTATATAGTATCATGGGGAGTCACATACTGTCCATATATGTAATGATGGTCACGGGGCTTATCTGAGTTTTTCCTCTTAAGTCACAAGGCTTACTCAAGTTTTGTTCCGCTTAGGATCTGGATTGTATGATCCCCGTAATAGATGGTCAAATGATAATGGTACCACTGACTTAATGGCTAGTTGGTGTGTCCTTTGGTGATTCATTTGGTGAACTACTTGGGGCTTTAATTCCCCAAGAGATATTAATTGAAGATGTTGCAACACTGTCAATTCAGTCAACTTGGTTAACTGTTTCCCTTATTTATTGGCTTTCTAATTAGAACAGTAATAAGGAGCGCCTTTTGGGGAAGCTTCAGATATGGAATTAGGAAAGAAGAGAAGTATCTTTTATTGGATAATATTTTATACTTATATAGATTTGGCTGTGGCAGAGATTTAGTTGGATTGAACCTAGGGGTTGGTCATGTGCAGGATGGGTTCAAGCCACTGGATACTTGGATTGTCATATGATATTGCTTGGTTGCCATTCTCAGTATGTTTAACTGTATATTGGAAGGGCACCAAATTGGGCAATGGCTGGATGTTAAGTAAGCTGGCTGTAGCCAGAATGTTTGTACATCCAGACCCTTAACACACACACCCCTTAAGGGGTTACTCTGGTACATCAGGAGGGGGCTTTGTCTTGATGGCTGCCGCCTAATGTTTCTGGAGTTGTTTGCTAGTTGGTACCAATTGGGTCAAGTGTTCTACTTTGCTAAGAAAGAGACAGGTTCTGTGGCATTTCTTTACAACAGGGGTTTTGACACCTTGGAATTTCACTAGATAGGTGTTTTGATCTGATCTGTACTTGATGATTCTTTCTGGTCCTCTGTGTACTGAGTCTAGTTTCTTTCTGTTGCTAGCTAGGACCCAGACGGGGGAGTTGATGGGAAGTGGTTCCTCTATGGAGGTTACCTTTTGTGTTTGAGCCTTTTTATTTCTGCTATTTTAGCTTTGAGGCAGATTTGTTGTAGATTTGGTACTTGTTCTACTGTGAGGGGTTTCCCCGGGGGATCTTTACGTATGGCTGCTTGTTGTGGGTAATTATTTCTGGTTTTTATCCATAGGTTAGCTCAAACGGTGAATAGCCTGTTCCTTGATTGGTGCAGACCTGGGATACTATAATGCATGTTTCACATATAGTGGCCATGTGTCTTTGGCCTTGTCATCCATTATTTTCTCTAGGGTCCTGATAAGGATGTTGTTTAGGTGTTCCAATCTGCCGTTGGCCTGTGGCCTATAGGGCAAGGTTGTGGAATGTTTAATGTTTTTGTATTTTTGTTGTTGTTTACTATGTGACCTGATAACTTGGTTGCTCCATCAGTTATGATGTAGTCTGGAGTGCTGTAGTCAGCTATGATTACTTTGTTAATGAATTGTTTTATTGTTTCTGCTTTATGGTCCTTTGTTGCCCAGCAGATGGGCCAGCGTGTGGCAAAGTCAATGGCTACAATTAAGAAATGTTGGTTTGTCTTTGTTTCTGGGAAGGGGCCCACTACATCTAGCCCCCAAATCTTGAATGGTTCAGAGTTAGGTACTGGGTTGGCTGTTGACTGGGGAGCCTTTTTGCTGGTGTATTTCTTGCACACTGTGCACTTTTTCAGAACATCAATTATATCTTGTTTGATATTGGGCCACCATACTATCTCTTTTAGTGTGAGGTATAGATTTTTAGCCTTTGTATGTCCTAGTAGGTGGTGATGTCTTAATATGGTGTCTCTCTTTGTGCAAGTGGGATGTAGGGAACATGTTTGCCATTAATGATTTGGTATACAGTGCCATTTGATACATTGAAATACTTTTTGTTCCTTACTAATCTATCAGGGGTCAGTTGGTGTGTTTAGGGGTCTTTCCCTTTGGTTTTATACTCAGTGTTGTATAGGTTTGGCCAGTCAGGGTCCAGGTGGTCAGGATGATCCTCTCTAGGCTGAAATAGTCTAAAGAGAGCATCAGCCATGACCAGCTCTGCCCCATTTTTGTATTGGATGTCAAAATTGAGCTGCTCTAGCAGGGACATCCATTTGGCTTGTTGCTGTGTGAGTGTGTTCTGAGTTTTAAAATAGATTAAGGATTTATGGTTGGTTAGTACTCAAACGTTTAAGTGTCCTTCTAGATAACATCATTCTTTTTTGCATTCATGGTATATTGCTAGCAATTCCTTATCATGTAATGGGTACCTCTGCTCAATGTTAGTTAGTTTTCTACTTTTGTAACATACTGGCAGGAAGTCTTGCTGCCCTGGCTGGCAAATGAGTAGGACTGCGCCAATGGCAATATCACTGGCATACAACTTGAGCTTGTAGCACCTGTTGTTATTAGGGTATTACAAGATTAGTGCTCCAATTAAAGCTTGTTTTAATAGTTGGAAATTCTTGTCACATTTGGGTGTCCAGATGAATTTCTTTTTGGCATTACCCTTGGTTAGGTTGTTGATTATTGTGGTGAATTTTCTGCAGTCTTTGATGTATTTCCTTAGGTAAGCTACCATTCTGAGAAAGAATCTAACTTGTTTAACAGAGCTGTGGTATTGCATTTTATTTATGGCTTTTATTTTGTCTGGATCTGCTTTGATGCCACCGTCAGAGACAATGTGGCCCAAGAACAGAAGTTCCTTTTCCATAAATTGGCACTTACTTGGTTTTGCATAGAGTTTGTGTGTCAGGAATGTACCTTTGGTAAGTCCTGACAACAATTTATTCCTGTTATTAGGAAAATAAAAGGATCTTCTTGTAGATGCTACTAGAATCCCAAAAATTATGGGGTTAGTTAGTAGTAAATGTTCTTTGTTACCTGAAGATGATGGCTTGGGTTGGCTGCAGATTCATCAATTTCAGCACCAGGATTTGAACCCGGGTCTCTGCTGGACTCAGTTGCTTCAGATTTAGTTGATGTTAGTTTGAAGTTAACTTCAAACCAATCATTACCTTTTGATGATAAATTCAGCCAATCAACGTTTGACAACGCTAATTCAAAATTGTCAACTATTACTGGTAGTGAAGTTTACAACGTTTTTGACTTTCCTTGCTTGTTTTCAGTTCTGTTGTCTGCAGTTCCTTCTGGTTGTGATACTCCTGGTCTCCATCCCCCCTGTAGATTAGTTAAGCAATGCCTGTCAGTTAGGGTTTTTTAAAAGAGTTGAATTTGGTTACCTTGGCTGCAGAAAGCATAATTTTTGAAGGAAATTATTTAATTCTCCAGATTTATGATTCTAACCCCCCAATTTCTCCAGAAACATCTCCAAATTTCTCTACCTCCTTTACATCTTGCCCCAAATTCCTCATTTCTACCATGCTATATAAGGCAGGTAATCTATAACTGAATTTGTTCAATCAATAAAGTCTACATTCACCCACAGTGAATTATTTTTGCTCACCTTTTTACTTGACTTAAGCCTTTAAAATCCAAATCATGAGATTACCCAAGACTCCTCTTATGGAGTCTCTTGGGTATAAATGGTTATTTTGGATAGTCCTGCTGACAACGGTGTTGGCCAGCACTTAAATGGGATTGTGTGCTGATTTGGGTACAACGCCAGAATCCCAATTCCTTGACAGCTCTTGGTGCTGGGTTATTCATGGAGTTTGGTATACTGCAACACCCCTATCACACAACCTACCTGTCTGAGAAGAAGCCAAGATCTATGGTACCACAACCCAGGTTCCTGAACCCCAAGTTTTCTGCCCTTTGGCTTTGGCTTTCTTACTGTGTTATTTGGGAGCATAATTCTTCTTGGGGCGCTTCAACCCTCTGCTAGGCAGATACCAAATCTTTGGGGAATTATTCCATTTAGGCATGGTATCCTTGCCTGTGGGATTTCTGGTCACTGGATTAAATCCCTCTGCAATCATTCACCACCTAGGGAGATTGCTTCCTAGTGGGTGGGTGCCTGGCATTGTGCTTTGCAAATTTATTGAGTGTCTTGCAGACATGTGTGAGGTGTTCCTCTTCTGTTTTTGAGAATATGATGATATTGTCAAGGTAGCATAATGTATTTGAGAGACCAATTAGCGCTTGGTTTATCATGGTGAAAAACGTTGCAGGAGTATTGTTCATCCCAAATTTCATTACCCTACACTCAAAGGATCCAAATTGTGTACAGAACACAGTTTTTGGTATGTTCTTTTCCTTTAATTCTCCTGGTTGTAGCCTGAGGTGAGGTCGATTTTGGAGAAAAATTTGGCTCCTGAGAGTCTTGCAAACAGATCCTCTATGTGTGGTAGGGGATATTTATTCTTTACTGTGCTTGCATTTAGTGCTCTGTAGTCTGTTACTAGACAAAGAGTGCCTTTCTTTTTCTTTACAAAGAGCACTGCTACACCCCAAGAGGATTCTGATGGACAGATGAATCCTTTTGCTAGATTATCCTCAATATGGGTTTTGAGGGTTTGAGTCTCCATGGGAGAGAGTCTGTAGAGGGATGCCATTTTAGGCATGGCTTTACATAGGTCAATGCCATTTTTGACCTCCTGTTTGGGGGGGTAACTCTGTGAGTTCTTCTTTGAATACATGAGGGTATTCATTTAGGATGCCAAGAGTTCTGGGCATTGGATTTTTGTTGTTTGTATATTATTAAATTTGGTGTACCTCATTATGTGGAGGGTACTGTTGTTGAGGGTCTGGATGTACAAGCATTTTGGCTACCGCTAACCTACTTAACATCCAGACATTGCCTGATTTGGTTCCCTTCTAATATACCGTTTGACAGACCAAGAATAGTAACCAAGCAATATCACATGACTGTCCAAGTATCCAGTGGATCAAACCCATCTCATACATGACCAACCCCTAGGTTCAATCCAACTAAATCCCTGCCACAGTCAAGTCTATATAAGCCTAAAGTATTATCCAATAAAAGATACTTCTATTCTTTCTTAATTCCATATTTAAAGCTTTCCCAAAAGGCGCTCCTTATCATTATCTTTGGTTAGACGTTCTGAGTCATCCTGGTTTATGACCTGGACAAATACTGTGTCTCTTAGAATGAGATTGTTGGGTTCTTTGAGGATATTAAAATTGACTCCGTTGTGTTTGATGGTCATGGTTTTTGTTTTCTGACATACGCTGGGGTTCACTTGGGTGAACCAGTTCATGCCTGATACAATGTTGTAGTTTATGTTGTTTATGACAAGTCCTTTAATGGACGTTTGTATGCCTTGAGGTCAATTCTGAAGGGAGTTATTTTGCCTTTGTTGTAACTGTGCTGTTTTAGCAGATTTACACAGGAGAAAAAATTTAGAAGATAGATAATAATTTTTATTGTGAGATAATGATTATATAGTTCATGTGAATCAAGGATAACAGGAACATGATTGGTGATCACACAGCTGGATGAAAGAAGGGGGTGGCTTGATCCTGATAATGAGTCAAGCGCCAAAACAAGGTGTCCACTGTAAAGGATCATCCTCTGTTCATGTTGTTGGATTTGGTAATTTGAGTTGACTTCCTAGTCTGGCTTTGTGTGACCAGATAATTGGATTGCAGGTCACAAACCTGCTTGGTTGGAACCTTGCTGGCGGGTTGAGCCTGCAGGTTTGACACCCCTTCAACTGAAGGTCGGCCTCCTCTGGGGGCAGGCTGTCAGGGAGGTTATCAGAAGCCCGGGCGCCGTATTGAACTAGTTGATGTTCTTTGGCGGGCAGGGCAGTATCTCATTGCTTCTGACTTGCTTTGCAGAGCTGTAGGCAATCATGGTGTAGGGTCTTGTCTTGCTTACATCTTCCACTCCCTTGCACAAGGTAAGTGTTTTGGTTGTTTACCTTCAGAATGATTGCTGGCCCCAGTTTCTTGGGTTGTAGCTTGCTCTTGTCAACATTCATGACCCAAACTTTGTCCCCAACTTCATGTCTATTGCAGATGGGGAAAAATGTCTTTTGCAGACTTTCATTCTCCTTTGCTGTTTGCTTGCTGTTAGCCTCTATCACTTGAGGGTCTGAGCGTGGAGGGACTTCACTTGTAATTTCCAGTTTAGGTCCTGTCAATGCTTGAATGATATTTGGCTGTGTGCTGTATACCAATTCAAACGGGCTTTTTCTGGTGGATCTGTTCACTTGGGTTCAACACACAAGTAGTGTCAGGGCCCAGAGTGCCCTGGACAGTCAGCTGGCCTCTTTAGAGGTGATTAAACATGCAGTTTGGAATCCCCCACAAAGCACTTCCCAGGGCAAAATCCCCCCTTTTCAACAAACAAATGGCCCGGGATTTGGGAGGCACACAATCCTCAAATCCCTGGCATCAAGCCTGTTAACAAATTTGGGCCACCTACCTATTGGGAAATGGCACATTGGGAGCGCAATTGGACAATCAATTCATTTTGGGAGCTAAAAATAACTGTAGTAACTTGGCATGCTGCAAATTTCAAAGGGTTCATGTTATAGCAGCCAATGAGAGCTCACCCTCTTGGCCAAGCGCGCAAATTCCACTCCAAATGATGCCATCAGTTCTCTGGTGGCACAAAAGGCCATAGTATGATCAGTAAGTATAAGTGGTGAGGGGGAGAAGCCCTCCTCACTGTTGACATTTTAATAAAGTGAGTTTATGCCTTGAAATTATTATCTTATTGCAGGAATTGCCTATTTTTGCTCAAATTTAATTATTCTCTTTGCATCTATTTGTGAATTCAACACTCAATACAAGCTTGCATACCCATATCCTCCTGGCCATACTCCTGTTGTCCTTGCCAAACCACCCTGCGCCCTTGACCTGGAGTATTTCCATCCACATCACCTGGATCTACCACCAGTAATGAAGGACATACCAACTGCTCCTCCTCTCCCTGACGCGCCTCCTGCCCAGGACTTCAGCAAGCTGGGGTTTGTCTACATAACAGTATTGGGGCTGGCCGGCCAAGTTGTGCCCCATACTGGGAGTTGGCGCCCCCTAGCCACTGCTCTAAACTACCTGGTCCGCATAGCACCTATAATGTACATGGCCTTTCAGGCCTGGCCTGCCTCCCCTGTGGGAGTCCAGCCAGACTCTAGTATGGGCTGTGACAGTATGTCAACCATATCTAAACTAGTAACCCTGGGCCCCTATTCTTCTTTGATTATAGGGGCTTTGTGTATGCTTTATTTATGACCTCAGCTTATTACCTAAGACAGTATTTGACCAAGAAACAAGAAATAAACAAATGCCAAGAAGAAATTGTTGCCAAGCTATCCCAAGTCCAGACTGTGACCATCTTCACCTCTAACTGGAATACTGCTGCCCCCACAACCTTTCCTGACCTGCCAAAATTGGACTTGGCTGGTTTCAGAAAAGGAATGATCATGATAAATGCCTTGTTCTGCGCCCACCCCAAGAGCTTCAGAGACAACACCCAGAAGGTTATGATGGTGGCCGCCCAACTGAAGGACAATGCCAGAGAAACCTTCTTGACCTGCCTTGAGGAAGACCCAGACCTCATTCTTTCCTAAGACCAATTCCTGGAGAGAATAAACTCTGCAACTACCCCTGCTGGAGCCAAGACCTAAGCCTACATGGGACTCATCTTCCTGACCCAGGGAAGAGACAACCTGGAGACCTATATACAACAATTCCTACACCTGGCGGATGCAGCCAAGATTCCTGACAACATATCAGGCTTATATTTCAGAAACAGTCTGAACCCACACCATGTCAGCCTAATGAGACACCACCAATGTGACCTTCCCAAAGACAAGCTCCTGGCTATTGCCAGAGGCATGGACTTCAGCCAACCACAAGGGTACCATGCTGGCCAAGCCCAGAACAATCAAACCCCTGGTACAAGTAGGCTCCGCTTGAACATGACCCCTGAAGAATACCAGCGCCACGTCAGAAGTGGACTATGCTTCTATTGCCACCAGAGTGACCATTTATCCAAGGACTGTACTAGCTGCTCTACTGGAACCCAAGGAGCAACCATCTCAGCAATAAATAACGCTTCACAATCTTATCCCATTATTGATACTACCTTGTGTTATAATGACCATGAGGTGCACACTGTAGCTCTTCTAGACAGTGGGGCAGCCCTCAACTACATGGAACGCAGCCTAGCTGAGATACTTGGTGTACTAATCCAGGGAAATTCCCAACTGGTAACCTTGGGTAACAAGACAACAGACCTGTCCCACAAATGTGAAGGGTTTGTCTCCCTGAAATTGAACAAGAAATTGCTGCCCACCAGATTCCACGTCATGGAGAAGCTTCCTAAACCTGTAGTGATAGGTTTCAAACGGTGGGTTGACCACCAATTGAACTTAGACTATAAGAACCATCAAGTGACTGTCACTCATGAGAGCCAAAACTTAGTGGTCCCTTTCCTGAACCCCCAGCAGACCCCTGAGTTAAACAGCATCACCATGGAACCCTGTAAGGCTGAGATACCAAAATTTTTAAAGCCTTGGGAGTCTGTCTTCTCCGAAGAAGAAGCCGCAGCATTGCCAAAACATAGCCAGTTTGACCACTCCATTGACCTCCTCCCCGGAACCCAACCTAAGAATAGTCCCATCTACAGTTGTAACATGAAGGAACAAGCTGCCTTAAGAGAGTACTTGGACAAGATGTTGAAGAAAGGATATAAACATGTCTCCAAATCTCCTTGTTTGTCCCCTCTATTGTTTGTTAAAAAGAAGGGTGGTGACTTACGCCCTTGTGTCAATTACCAGGACCTAAACAGCATCACAGTGAAGAACAGATACCTGTACCCAATACCAAAGACCTCTCAGACCAGCTTTCAGGAGCTAACATTTTCTCAAAGGTAGATTTGTGGGATGCCTTTAACCAGATCCAGGTCAGACCTGGCAACAAATGCAAAACTAACTTCAAGACTAGACAAGGTCTTTTTGAATACTTGGTTGTGCCATTTAGGCTGTGCAACGCGCCCAGTACCTTTCAAACTATGGTGGATGTGGTCTTGGGAGGACTCAAGGACCAGTGTTGCATAGCTTACTTAGATGACATCCTCATTTACAGTTGCACGCCTGAGGAACATGTTGAACATCTTCAAGCTATCCTACAACGCTTCAAGGAACACAGACCCTTTATTAAGCTCCAGAAATTTGAGTTTTTCCAAGAAGAAGTAGAGTTCCTGTGGTACAATGTACTGAAAGGAGGCTTTTCAATAACACCTGATAAAATAGAGGCCGTGACGTCATGGCCTGAACCTGAGAACTGCAAGGAGGTCAAAAGTTTCCTGGGCCTGGCAAACTTCTGCCGGGAATTTGTCTAAAATTTTTCTTCTATCTGCTTGCCCTTGACCCGCCTCACCTCTGAGAAACACCCTTTTGTGTGGGATGATACCGCCAAGTCAGCCTTTGAGCCACTGAAGAATGCCTTTGTTTCTGCCCCTGTCTTGGCAATGCTGGTTTACAATAAGCCCTTCATTGTGGAAACAGATGCCTCCAACTTTGCATTAGGGGGTGTTGCTTCAGGAGGGGCATGATAGTAAGCTGCATCCTATAGCTTACTACTCAAGGAAGTTCACTCCGCCTGAGTTGAACTACCCCATTTACAATAAAGAGATGCTTGCTATCATCTAGTCCTTGAAACATTGGAGAAGATACTTGTGTGACGCCAACCACCCTGTGAGAATCATGACCAATCATAAGAACCTGACATACTTCTTCAAACCACAATAACTGAATCAGTGACAAGCTAGATGGGCCTTATTCCTAGCAGATTACAACTTATCAATCAGCTACAAGCCTGACAAGATCAACATTGTACCAGATGCCTTAAGCCAAAGAGTTGACTTTTTTCCCAGCTCCAAAGAGATTGAAGAATTCAACACTAAATCCTTGCTGTCCCCAAACATGATTGAGCCAATGCTCCTATTCCTGGGGCTAGCCAGTAGAAGAGAAGAAATCCAACTAGATCAGACCGTAGACCAGCACAGCATCTCCATCATGGAAGACTTAAAGAAAGATATCAACAGTTGATACTACCAAAATGATTACTCCCTACATGGAAACACCCTGCAGCTGCATGGACGCACCTATGTACCAGAAGGCCCAATGCGCTTATAGATACTGAAGGATTACCACAACTCCCCCATGTCAGGACACCCTGGACATACAAAGACTCTCAAAGGGATTCAGAGAACCTACATGTGGCCCAGGATGAAGCCAGAGATTGAAGGATACCTCAGTGGCTGCGAGACATGTGGATGTACCAAACCTAAGCAAGGAAAGCCAGAAGGATTACTACAACCCCTTCAGATTGCAGAAGGCCCTTGGAAGTCAGCTTCCATGGACTACATTGTTGAGCTACCCAATTCAAAAGGATTCAACGCCATCCTTGTAATTGTCAATTGCTTCACCAAGATGGCTCACTTCATTCCAACAACAACCAAAGTAACCACAAAGGAAACCGCCACTCTATTCTGTAACCAAGTATCCATGAACCATGGACTCCCACAAGAAGTGGTCTTGGACAGAGGCCCACAATTCACCTCTAAGTTATGGGCCCAAATCCTAAAGGACTTGGTAATGAAGAGATTGTTGTCTACTGCATACCACCCCCAGAGCAACAGACAGACTGAGAGAGTTAACCAGGTCCTCAAACAGTATTTACAATGCTATGTTAACTCAGAACAGAACAATTGGGTAACCCATTTACCAATGGCTCAGTTTGCGTACAACAACCAAGACCACAGCTCCACTGGTATGTCCCCCTTAAAAGCCAACTACGGATTCAACCCCACATGGGATGCCCCTCACAGAGGAAGCCAATAACCCTGAAGGACAAGACTGGGTTAGCAACATCCACACGTGCCAAGAAGAATGCGCCAAGAACCTGAGAAGAGCATTCCAAGTATACAAGGATTTTGCCAACAAGAAACAAAGCCCTGGCCCCCCAATCAAAGTAGGAGACCTTGTGTATCTCAGCGCTAAGAACATCAAGACCACTTCTCCTTGCGCTAGCTTGAGTCCCTGTTAAACAGGTCCTTACAAAGTTTTACAACACATTGGCACAGTAGCATACCAACTAAAACTCCCCCCCAGATGGAAGATTCACAATGTATTCCACCGCTCCCTGTTATAAAAAAATAAAGGACCCTCTCTCCCACACCAGATAGTGAGAACAGCTCCCCCACCCATCAAAATAGGAAGCTTCATAGAACACAAGGTTGAATATATCCTGGGACACAAACTCTGATACCAAAAACCTCACTTCCTAATCAAATGGAAAGGATACCCCCATGAAGAGAATACTTGGGAACCTGAGTCCAACCTGGAGAATGCCGCCATCCTACTAAAGGAATATAAGTCTTGGAGTAAAAAGTTGTGCTCTGCAAGCTTGACTATTGTAGGGGATGATGTCAGGGCCCAGAGTGCCCTGGACAGTCAGCTGGCCTCTTTAGAGGTGATTAAACATATAGCTTGGAATCCCCCACAAAGCACTTCCCAGGGCAAAATACCCCCCCTTTCAACAAAGGAATGGCCCAGGATTTGGGAGGCACACAATCCTCAAATCCCTGGCATTGAGCCTGTTAACAAATTTGGGCCACCTACCTATCAGGAAATGGCACATTGGGAGAAAAATTGGACAATCAATTCATTGTGGGAGCTAAAAATAACTGTGGCAACTTACCATGCTGCAAAATTCAAAGGGTTCATGTTATAACAGCCAATGAGAGCTCACCCTCTTGGCCAAGCACACAAATTCTGGGTAAATTGCAAATTCCACTCCAAATGATGCCATCAGTTCTCTGGTGGCACAAAAGGCCATAGAATCATCAGTGAGTATAAGTAGTGAGGGGGGAGAAGCCCTCCTCATTGTTGACATTTTAATAAAGCAAGTTTATGCCTAGAAATTATTATCTTATTGCAGGAATTGTCTATTTTTGCTCAAATTTAATTATTCCTTTGCATCTATTTGTGAATCCACCACTCAATACAAGCTTGCATACCCATATCCTCCTGGCCATACTCCTGTTGTCCTTGCCAAACCACCCTGCGCCCTTGACCTGGAGTATTTCCATCCACATCACCTGGATCTACCACCAGTAATGAAGGACATACCAACTGCTCCTCCTCTCCCTGACGCGCCTCCTGCCCAGGACTTCAGCAAGCTGGGGTTTGTCTACATAACAGTATTGGGGCTGGCCAACCAATTTGTGCCCCATACTGGGAGTTGGCGCCCCCTAGCCATTGCTCTGAACTACCTGGTCTGCATAGCGCCTATTGTGTATATGGCCTTTCAGGCCCAGCCTGCCTCCCCTGTGGGAGTCCAGCCAGACTCTAGTATGGGCTGTGACAAGTAGTGCAGTTGGTAGCTGCTTATACCAGTCTTCAGGTCTCCCAGCAGTGAGTTTGGATAAGGCTTGCATGAGGCTACTATTAAGCCGCTCTACGCAACCATTGGCCTGTGGGTGGTATGGTGTTGTCACAGTGTGCTTGACCCCATTTTTGGTGAGGTATACATTGGTGTCTTCTGAGTTGATTATTTGCCTCCATTGGTTATCAGGAGTTCTGGCTTTCTAAACTTGCTGATTATCTCCTTGCCAATGAATTGTTGTACGTCATTGCCAGTGTGTGCCTTCACTGCTTGGGCTACTGGCCATCTTGTAGCAAAGTCAATGGTGGTGATGATATATTTCTTGTCATTGTGTTTTCCTGGCATGGGGCCAAAAATGTCAAGAGCCCATAATTTGAAAGATAGTTGTGTACGGATGGGAAGTACCAACTTTGGCGGGGTTTTGCTTTTGGTAAACTTTTTGCATACCTCACATTGGTCTAGAACTTCTTGAACATTGCGGTATAAGGTTGGCCACCAGGCCTTATGTTTAAGGAACTCATATAAGTTTTGGCTCCTGGCATGTCCAAGGTCTCTGTGATAGCGTAGATTGTGCAAACTTGCTGATGCGTGGGAATATAAGGAATGGTTGTGCTGTCAGAAATTTTTCTGTGTAGGGTCCTATACATGTCAGCAAACAGGTGTTCATTTTTGATGACTGTTTCCTTTGTTATGTTGGTTGTGCCAGGGGGGAAACCTTTGTCTTTGTTTTGTAGTACTAAGAGAGGCCAGTCTGGGTCAAGCCCATTCTTTCCTCTGGAAGTACAGACATAAAGGCAGGACAGGGCGTCTGCCATGGCAAGCTTGGCCCCAGGTTTGTACTGGATGATCATGTTAAATATCTCTAATAGCTCCATTCTGGGCTTGGCAGTGCAACAGATTTGCTTGAGTTTTGAAATAGATGAGTGACTTTTGATTGGTTAATGCTGTGAATTCTTCCTGGCATTCCAGGTAACAGCACCATTTGACTAGGCAGTGTACAATAGCCAACAGTTCTTTGTTGTGGATAGAGTATTGACACTCACCATCTGTCAATTTCCGCAATTCATAAGCTACAGGCAGGAAGTCACTGTCATTATTTCTGATTTGTAGTACTCCCCCAATGGATGCATCTGAGGCGTCGGTTTCCATTTAGTATTCCCTGTCATGTTTGGGGTATTGTAGGATGGGAGCTGTTGAGAGTTTCTCCTTGAGGCGTCTAAAACAGAGGTCATACTGGGGGTTCCATACAAACTTGGACTTGGCGCCTGTTATGGTGGATAAGGGGGCAGTCAAAACGCCACAGTCAGGTATGAAGTGCCGTACATAGGCCACCATTCTCAAGAAGGTGCAGAGCTCCAACTTATCCTTGGGTGGTGGCATCTTGCAGATGGCCTGTATCTTTTGATTGTTGGGTTTGATGCCGTCCTTTGAGACTATGTGTTCCAAGAAGGGTAGTTGCTCACAGAAGAACTGGCACTTAGAGGGTTTGGCCAACAGTTTGTGTTGTGCCAAGGTAGCAAAGACTGCCTCTAGGTCTTTGTAGTGTTGTTCCACTAATGGGCTGTAGACAATGATGTTGTCTAGATACACTAGGGCGTGTTTACCTATGTGGGGCACAAATACTTTGTTCATGAAGGTTACAAAGGTGGATGGGGCATTGGTCATGCCAAAGTTGAGCACCATGCATTTTTAGGAGCCAGATTTAGTGTGGAAGGCTGTTTTTTGGGATATCTTCTTTAATATGAATCTGATTGTAGCCTGCAGTTAGATCAATCATGGAGAAGACTGTGGCTCCTCCCAAGGCATCAAAGAGGTCGTCAATCAGTGGCAGTGGGTAACAATTCTTAATGGTAACTTTGTTTAGGGGTGTGGTAGTCTGTGACCAGACGTAAGGTACCATCCTTCTTAGCCACAAAGAATACGGCAGCCCCAAAGAGAGACTGTGAGGGGCAGATAAGTCCTTTTTCCAATGCCTCCTTGAGTTAGGCGTGTAAGGTGTTGTCTTCATTTGGGGTCAGCCTGTAGATAGGGCGCGCCTTGGATACAGACCCCTTGAGTTGGATGGAGTGCTGAATATGCTTTTCAGGGGGCAGCCTGGGTAGCGCTTCCTTGATGATTTCTGGATGGCGGGCCACAATTTTGCAGTCCTGAGGTGTCACAGCCCATACCAGAGTCCAGCTGGACTCCCACAGGGGAGGCAGGCCGGGCCTGGAAGGCCATGTACACAATAGGCCCTATACAAACAAGGTAGTTTAGAGCAGTGGCTAGGGGGCGCTAACTCCCAGTATGGGGCACAACTTGGTTGGCCAGCCCCAATACTGTGATATAGACAAACCCCAGCTTGCTAAAGTCCTGGGTGGGAGGCACTTCAGGGAGAGGAGGAGCAGTTGGTATGTCCTTCATTACTGGTGGTAGATCCAGGTGATGTGGATGGAAATACTCCAGGTCAAGGATGCAGGGTGGTTTGGCAAGGACAACAGGAGTATGGCCAGGAGGATATGGGTATGCAAGCTTGTATTGAGTGTTGAATTCACAAATAGATGCAAAGAGAATAATTAAATTTGAGCAAAAATAGACAACTCCTGCAATAAGATAATAATTTCTAGGCATAAACTTGCTTTATTAAGATGTCAACAGTGAGGAGGGCTTCTCCCACTCACTACTTATACTTACTGAAGATTCTGTGGCCTTTTGTGCCACCAGAGAACTGATGGCATCATTTGGAGTTAGATTTACAATTTTACCCGGAATTTGTGTGCTTGGCCAAGAGGGTGAGATCTCATTGGCTGCTATAACATGAACCTTTTGAAATTTACAGCATGCCAAGTTACTACAGTTATTTTTAGCTCCCACAATGAAATGATTCTCTGATTGCACTCCCGATGTGCCATTTCCCAATAGGTGAGTGGCCCAAATTTGATAACAGGCTTGAAGTCAGGGATTTAAGGCTTGTGTGCCTCTCAAATCTTGGGCCATTTTCTAGTTGAAAGGGGGTTATTTTGCCCTGGAAGGTGCTTTGTGTGGGTTTCCACACTGCATGTTTATTCAACTCTAAGGAGGCCAGCTGACTGTCCAGGGCAATCTGGGACCTGACATGAGGCGTGGAGGTATCCTGGTGATCCTTGAAGTGTATTATCTTGTACTGGCA